>WXVQ01000387.1:0-10607 GCA_013372465.1 Nitzschia sp. Nitz4 | reverse complement strand
AGGAACCACACTATCGGGCTGAGTTGATGCAACAAAGTAGATATTATAAAGTTACGGAGTGAGCGATTGAGCTGACACCCTCTGTCTTCTCCAGGGTTCTTGATTTGACCCCTTTGACTGTTACTTCCGTCGTCAGGGACTCAAACCCCATATCCTTACAACCCGTAGCCAAACGTGAGCTCGAAAGACACAGCATAAACTGCTTCCCATCCTCTCCAAGCTTATTACTGGTCGGTACGGCAATAACCAACACACCATCATGTCGTCGAAAGAAGAAGAAGAAACCAAAACAAAAGAGGAAGAAGAAGTCACTCTCAAGAAAAAAGAAGACAGTGAAGAGTTGACCAAGCGATTGCAAAAGTTGGCTCTGGAACGACAAAAGCAATTCGCCGGCGATCGACTCAAAGTCATTCAAAACGATGCGTCTCTCAAACACTTGACAGGCGCCAAAACCTTTCAAGAGTTGAACTTGCCCAAGCATTTGTTGGATGCCATATTTGCCATGGGCTTTGATAGGCCTTCTGCCATTCAAGAAGAAGCCTTGCCCCGCATTTTGGCCGATCCGCCTCGCAACTTGATTGGTCAGGCACAATCGGGAAGTGGAAAGACAGCAGCCTTCACGCTTGGAATGCTATACAGAATCAACGTCAACGATCCTCCTACTATTCAAGCTCTTTGCGTCACTCCTTCTCGTGAATTGGCCATTCAGATCTTTGACAAGGCAGTCCGTCCCATGGCTGCCAACATGCAAGGCCTCAAGATCCAATTGGCCATTGCTGGGACGCAAGCAGAAAAGGGAAAGCCTCTTCCTGCTCATATCATCATTGGAACGCCCGGAAAGGTCGTTGATTGGCTCAAGCGAAAGATCATCAAGACCAATGATATTAAAGTCTTTGTCTTGGATGAAGCCGATCAAATGGTTTCCGAGAGTGGACACCGGGCCAACTCCCAATTGATCAAGAAGATGATGCCCAAGACTTGTCAAAGTCTCTTGTTCTCGGCTACCTTCCCAGATGAAGTTATCACGTTTGCTGACAAGATGGTGGATCGTCCTGATAAGGTACGCGCTCCTGTAAAGTCCTGTCCTGTCTCTTGCAACCCCGCCATTTGACTCACCCAACACTTCTTTCTCTCTCGCCAAACGCTTGAATCGTGCACAGATTTTGATTGAACGTGGGCCCGATTCCTTGGTCTTGGATGTCATCAAACAACTCTGGATTGACACACGTGAGTATGATGGAGGAAAGATTGAATTCCTCTCTGATATTTACTCTCTCTTGACCATTGGACAAAGCATTGTCTTTGTCGAGTCCAAGAGAAACGCTGATATGGTCCACAAGACCTTGACAGATGGAGGCTATACCTGCAGCATTCTCCACTCCGGGTTGGAACCCGCCGACCGTGATACTACCATGTTGGCCTTCCGCAATGGCGAATCCAATGTTTTGATTACCACGAACGTCTTGGCTCGTGGTGTCGATGTCGACAATGTCTGTTTGGTCATCAACTATGACGTTCCCGTGGATAAGGACCGCAAACCTGACTTTGAAACCTATTTGCACCGTATTGGTCGTACCGGGCGGTTTGGTCGCAAGGGAACCGCCATCAATCTGATAGGGGACGAGCAATCGATTGCCGTCTTGGCAGCCATTGAACAATACTTTGCCAAGGAAGGTACCGAGATGATTCATCAGGCGGAACCCGATCCTGAAAAGTTGGCGGAAGTCATTGAAATCTAACAAAAACACAACTATTGGAGCAGTAATAGTACTAAATATAATAAGCGTATACTACTAGAGGGTGCCAAATGCCATGTACATGCTGTGGGAGCGATGAAAGCTGGATTGGTCAAAACATCGGCAACTCTAGAAAACATTAGGAATGACAAATAATAATGCAACCAATCATACATCGTGCGCCTCATGTCACTTCCACTATGATTTTTCCCCTTCATAGCACGATCCCCTGCCACCCTCCACTCCGTCTTGTCATCGTCGTGATGGATCCATTTTGGCAGGACTACAGAGATGGTCAGCAGGGGGCAAATGTTCCAGGACATGAGAAAAGGGGACCAAAGTTTGGTTGCGAGTTTAGTTGCGACGTTCTGCAAGACAGAACCCACGTCGTAGATACATGTAACCACCGTTGTAATGGGTTTGTGTTGGATTCAGAATTTGCATTGGTTTGTCAAAGAGTGGCAAGGACCAAACCCAACCACCACAGCCCTACCATCACACACACTGTCTCTGTTTCATGGTTATACGTCTTCCGAGAGCAAAGCTGCGGTCACTTCCGCCGAGCCACCCGCACCAAGACTCGCATCGGCACTACTATTGCCACCAAATATTTGTGGCAACAACCGTTGCAACGGAAGAAGGGAACCCACCAAGACAGGAATGGCTTGCATAGTATTCACAATCCATAATTCGGCATTATGATGTGGATTGGCAGAACCATAGTGTTTCCAAAAAAGCCAATAATCGATTTGTACCAAAACATAACAATAGAGAAACCAGGCTCCCAAAACAGCGAGAATATGTCCCAACCAAAAGGCCCAGGCTTGAACGGATTCCTCCATGATGGCAGGGTCAGAATCTGTAGTATCTACCGTAACTGGACGTCGTCTCGTAGAAGAAGAAGAAGAAGAAGTAGTAGTAGTACTATTCCCCGTGACGATCCCACGCCAAGTCCAAGATTGCCAGTGCCACATCCATTCGTAGACCCACCAGAACCCTCCAGATACAATCCCCACCACTGTCGAGGATGTCAATGCCAAAACAAACCATTGATATCGAACTAAGAAAGCGATGGAATGCATGAGCATACCAATGATGGGTGTATAGATACAGACTAGAGAAAAGAGAGTGAGGACCCAACGCAGGACGAGGGAGAGGGGATGAGGGTTGTCCCCGCTGGTCCAATGCAACAAAGGAAGAAGGAAGTTGGGACCGAGATACTCATGATACAGTTCCTGTACTTGCTGAATCCTTTCGGACATTGTTGGTACTGTTGTTGTGGTAGTACTGTTGGTTGTGGACATGTTGTTGTTGAGGCTGGTTGTTGTTGTTGTGGAGTCCATAGTACCGGTAGTACTCGTACTGAACTCGTGGTTGTGACGATGAGGTGCCGTTGGACTTGCATGACTCGAGTTGCCACAGTTTCATTTGGACTCCTGTGATCCCATTGTGTTGGACTCGTGTGACTTCAACGCGCCAGGTCTTGTCCACCACCAGTCACGCTGTTGTGTAGTTTGCCATTTCTATTTTTTGTTGTGGTTGCTGTTGCTGCAACGGCACATTGTGTTCTCTTGCCAGAGTGCGGGTATCCGTAGCAATAGTAGTAAGCAACAGCCACAATACACATCATGTCCGACAATACCACTACCAACAACAACAATACCAACAACGAAGAACTCTTATCCCAATGTGTCTCATCCTTAACGACAGGCGCACGTGCCGTCCAGTCGTTGCCCTTGGGAGACGAGTTGGAGTTTCTATCCAGTTTTCCAGAATGTTCTTCTTTGTTGGAACAAAATCAACAAGATTTGGTGGAAACTATTTCAATGGTGTTGGAAGAATTTGGTACGGATGTGGTGGATGTCAATGTCGTTGCTGGGTTGCAACTCCAAGATCCCTTGCTTTGGGAATGGTGTAGCGAGGTGTGTGATGCCTTGTTGGAGAGTGCTTCTTCCAGCACCGCTTCTGGTAGCAACAACGACAATGGAACATTGGCATTGCAACAAGCCAAACAAACAGCCATGACATCCTTGGGACGTCTTTTGCAAGGTGTCGTCGACATGGACAAGCCACAGGATGTCCATGGCCTGTACACTCTCACACCCGCCGTTCGCAATGGACGAACCCATGTCTTTTTGCCTCCTGGTCAAGAAGATGCTTCTCTCGAAGAAGGTTCCGGATGGGAAACACGATTTGGAGCATGGCGTCCACCTCGCAAGCACATGCCAGAGGGTGGTATCGTGGCTCCAGCGCACCATGTCCCTCATCCCTATCGTTCGCACCTTGAGTCTTTGGAATGTACGTTGGAGCCACCTGCCACCAAACCAGAAAAAATTCCTGTATGTGAAACACTTCAAGCCACTTGGGTCGATACACCTGAAGCTTTGGAAGCTCTCACGGCTCAATTGGAAGACTGTACGGCATTGGCCATGGATTTGGAAGCTCATTCCTATCGCACCTTTTCCGGGATCACGTGTTTGATCCAATTGACCGTGCAACGAGCACCGGATGCTGCCGCAGGCACCACCACGCGACAAAATTATTTGATCGATCCGTTTCCTCTTTGGAAATGGATCGGTCCGGCTCTCACACCGGCCTTGACCAATCCTGCCATTGTCAAAGTCATGCATGGTGCCGAAAGTGATATGCAATGGTTGCAACGAGATTTTGGATTGTATGTGGTCCAACTGTTTGATACCTATTGTGCTGCCAAGGCCTTGCAACATGGACGTTATGGATATGCACATTTGCTCCAGCGATATGTTGGTATTACGCCCGACAAGACACATCAATTGGCAGATTGGAGACAACGGCCTCTTCCCGCAGCTATGCAACAGTATGCCATTATGGATACACACTACCTGTTGGATGTATGTCAGCATTTGTTGTATGATTTGGACCACAGCAAAGAATCCTCCATCGAAGAAGTCTGGCAGCGTAGCAAACAGGTGTCGTCCATTCGGTATGCACCGGAGCCATTCATTCCGGAAGGATATGCCTCGCTCCTGCGCCAACGTCGAGGCTCTTCCAGCAAAACGGAAATGAATGCTACGCAAGAACAAGTTCTCAAAGTCTTGTGGGATTGGAGAGATACGGTCGCTCGCACAGAAGATGAATCGTTGTTGTATGTTTGTCCCAATCCGGCTCTGACGCGCTTAGCCTTGGCCTGTCCCACGAACCTCAAGGCTTTGCAAGGATTGTTGCAACCCATGCCGCCTTTGGTATTGCGGTATGCCAAACAAGTGTTGGGGTTGGTCCAACGATGTGTCAAGCCACCATTCTTCAAGCCAGCAGGCATGGAAGTAGACAACGATGAGGACCCTGCTGCGGTTCGGTCGTTGATGAGTCCTGTCTTGGGCACGGAAGCTTTGTATCAGCAAGCGGGATGGATTTCGCCCACTACCCATGAGGGAGAGGGTGGAACCACTGGCGACAAGGATGACGACGACGAACCACAAATGGTGGTAGATGTCGTCACTACGACCGATGAAGAAGGGGGAGCAGAACAACAGCAGACGCCGTCCCGCCGTGTGTTGCGAACCAATCAAGCCAACAAGAACTATGCGTCCAATGTTTCGAGTGCGCATAGTCTACATTTGGGAGGCAAAGAAAGTGCCGAAGGAGGTTCCTCTAACCGCAGCACCACCGCCGTGGTGGATGGCATGGGATCTGTCCGAGCTGTCCATTCGAATGAAACAACAAAAGAGTGTCAACTGGCACAATCCACGGCCGCGGCCGTCACTGGGGAACAAGAAAAGCAATCTGTCTTTGATTTGGTCTCTCCAGATGAATACACTCAGGAAGCAAATGATGAGGACGACAATGTGGCCACCGATGGTGCTGCAGCCGCAGGCACTGCCGAAGAAGAGTTTGTCATTCCACGTTCCATTCGAGAGATTTATCGTATCAGCAACCGGAATCGTCGCAACAAAAAGTCGTCGAGTCCTGTCGTCATGGAACCCAACGAAAGGGAAGCCCAAGAGTTGGCCGAAGCCGAAGAAATTCTCAACGCGAGGGCCAAAGAAGGCAAAAGTTACTTCGAGGATCTGACACCTCCCGGGACACCCAAACGGCAGCGAACCAAATCAACCTCGGACGATCAACAGGGGGGCAATAGCAACAACAATAGTGCGACGCGCGAGGAAGATATTTCGTTCATGCAAGAAATTGGGTGGATTCAGGGAAAGGAGGAAGCTGCCACTCTCATGAAGAAACAACAATCGGGTCGTGGGGCTCCGGAAGAAACGGAAGAGCAAGGCGATGCTACTGGAGGAAACAACTCGAGCGACGAAGAAACGCCCAAACAGCAAATTCAACATCAACAGCCAACGCCATCATTCGATTACTCGTCTGTGGGTCCGATTGGTGCATCGCGAGCCACGCCATCGTCGAATCCATTTCTTGCGGGTGCAGCCACAGCAGGAGGTTACCTCAATCAACAACAATCTGGAAAATCAGAGGCAAAGAAGAAGAACAATGCCGGACGCAACAAGCCAGGGCGTGGTCGACCCGGCGGTGGCGGTGCCCAACCACCATCGCACCAGGTAGAACGTCCCGAAAAGAATCGTGAGAGAGTCCAAGCGTACAAGAAGCGTTGAGGGAAGTATTTAAAAATTATTGGCGTTCATGGGATGAAAAAGGGTAGGACGTTCTTTCTCCGGTCAAGAGGAGTTGGGGAAATAGTGTGTAATGAATACATTACAACAATGCTTTGTACTGCAACTTTTGTTATTACTACTACTAGTCTACTAGTCTAGACACGAACCAGGAGTCCCTTTCTTCCTATTGTCTCCAATAAACCAAGAGGGACAGCAAATGTCCAGGAGAGTCAGTTTTTGAGATGCCTTAGTAGAATGTAAGACAACCACAGAGCAGCTTCTCATGCTGCAGCACTCTAACAAAAAGGGTGTGCCATTCATCACAGAGCAAGGACATGATAAGAAACCACTATTTCTGTTAACCCAATGATGTAAATGTAAACACGAAACGAGAATGCATGTTGGTGGCAGAAGTCTAAGGACAAGGGCTCCCACATCATCCGCACAACAACTGGAGGTTGCAGGACAAGTCATGTCTGAACAGTCGATTTCCACAACTGTACCGCCGTTGGTTGTGACTGTGTTACAAAGTGCTGCCGTGACGTCTCCAGTCATACCAGTAATGTAAATTTGGAGATTATTCAGAGCGGGCATGGTCTCGAAATCAGATGGAATGGTTCCTGTGATATCCACATTGTTGTCAAACTTGATATTGGCCAAACTGGAGAGGCTTCCAAAGCCATCTGGGATAGGCCCGGTCAACGAGTTCGAGCTCAAGTCCAGAAGTTCCAATGTACCAATCTGCGCCAACGTCGAAGGAATGGGGCCTCCGATACCGTTGTTGTTCAGGTTTAAGTTCTCCAATGCCGTCAATCCAACCAGCTCACTGGGAAGGCTACCTGTCAAACTTGAGTCCTCTAGAAGAAATCATGCAAACGCAAGGTTAAGAAACAAAAAGCTGGGTTAGAAAAGCATGTATTCCCTCTCATCACGTACCCAATTCAATGGCAGTCACCACACCACTTGCGTCACAAGTGACACCATACCGCTCACATCGTCGTTATAAGGACTCAACCACGTAGCATAATTAGGGATATCAACACCACCAGTGGAATGGTACATGACAGCAAGGATATACTTTTGCAAGATTTCCTCGTCGGTCAGGGCAGGGTTGAAAGTAAAGTAATTGGTTTCTGACCAACCCAAAGCTTCGCTTTCACTCGTGGGTGTCGCGGCACCGACTAGATCGTAAAAGTCAGTGACTTGTAATGCGATGTTCAATACATGAGCGTTGTCACAATTGCAACAAGTACAAATCACTTCGTCACAATCCACTATCGCAGAAGGCCAAGTAGCAGTTTGAAAGGCGCCCTCGCAAATTTCAATGGGCACATATCCAGTGATCTTCGTGTTCTGCCATTGGAATGATTCCAATTTGGTGAGAGATGCGTAATTTGAAGGAATTGGACCGCCCATTCTTTCATTGTTCGCCACACTGTAAGACTTCAAATTGCTTAGTCTCCAAAAGTTCTGAGGTATCCACCCATTCAGGTCGTTGTCCTCAAATCGTGCATACGTCAAGTCGGTAGCACGCGCCAATTGCCACGGAATATTGCCTGTCAAATCGTTCTTCGCCACGCGAAAGCTGTACAAGGATGTAAGCTGCCCGATCTCACTGGGAATCGTACCATCGAAGCCATTCTCAGATAAATCAAGGCTCTTCATCTCCGTCAATTGACCCAACTCCGTTGGAATAGTGTTTCCGAAATTGTTTTTCTGCAGTGCAAGCGAGGTCAACTTCGACAAAAGCCCAACCTCTGTTGGAAGGGTTCCAGCCAAACCATCGTCGGCTTAAGCAGGTGAAACAAACAAGGGGACAACACGAAACTATGGTGTGAGGACGACGAAGATATGATCTCTTCCACTAACCCGATCCACTCATTGTACTTACATAAGACAAGACTTTTCACTTCCTGCTCTGGGGTACCCGTCAAGCAGCTAACACCTGTCCAAGTACACTCATTTGAGGTATGGTCCAACCAAGTGGCATCTAAACCAGAAACTGAGCAATGGAACACTGCTACCAAATACCGCTGAACAAGTTCATCCTCATTCGTAAAGTCAGTATCGTAGTTGTAAAAGTCGTCTTTGGCCCACCAGTAGGCGCAGTTTTGAGCTGAATAAGGGTCCAGAACCGCTGACGCCCCTGAAATTGCACTTGTTACTTGCAGAACGTAGTAGTCCACACTTGGTTGGCTGCTAGGCACGTCGCTAGGCGTGCCACTTGGTGTAAGACTCGGCATGGAACTAGGAGCAGCACTAGGGACATCACTAGGTGATGAGCTAGGTTTCAAAGAGGGCATATCACTCAGCATAACACTGGGCTCCGATGAAGGCATAGAGCTTGGCATAGAACTGGGCTGTGATGAAGGCATAGAGCTTGGCATAGAACTAGGCTCCGATGAAGGCATAAAACTTGGCATAGAACTAGGCTCCGACGAAGGCATGGAGCTTGGCATAGAACTGGGCTGTGATGAAGGCATAGAGCTTGGCATAGAACTAGGCTCCGATGAAGGCAGAGAGCTTGGCATCGAGCTTGGCATCGAGCTAGGCTCTGATGAAGGCATGGAGCTTGGCATAGAACTGGGCCCCGATCGAACTAGGCTCCGATGAAGGCATAGAGCTTCTTGGCATAGAACTGGGCTCCGACGAAGGCATAGAGCTCCTCGGCATCGAGCTAGGCTCCGATGAAGGCATAGAGCTTGGCATAGAACTGGGCTCCGACGAAGGCATAGAGCTCGGCATCGAGCTAGGCTCCGACGAAGGCATAGAGCTTGGCATCAAACTAGGCTCCGACGAAGGCATAGAGCTCGGCATCGAACTAGGCTCCGATGAAGGCTGGTCACTTGGTGTGGAACTGGGTTCAGAGCTAGGGTTCAAACTTGGTACGTCACTTGGCATGGAGCTTGGCTGAGCACTAGGAGTTGAGCTAGGCTGAGCACTAGGAGTTGAACTTGGCTTGGAGGACGGAATCATACTAGGCTGAGCAGAGGGTGTGGCTGAGGGGGCAAAGCTGGCGTCAAGCTTGGCAAACTGCTCCCAGAGGGGGAGTTGGATGGAGCAAAGGTGACCTTGGGAGCTTTAGTAGTCGTTGGCGCTTTCGTAGTAGTGGTGGAGGCCTTGGGCTCCGTGGGTGCTTTGGTAGCTTTTTCTGCTAAGAGACGCTCGGATCCACCAAGGGCTACTTGGAAGAAGAGAAGCAGAGTAAAGGCGCGGAACCTCATGGTGTTGCTTTCTGGTAGTACGAAGAACAAATCAGAGAGTACAAACTGTGGTCTGTGACGAGGTCAACGAAATTATGAAACGATAGATGTTTTTGTTGTGAGAGAGGCGTTCTGCAGTACTGTAGTGCACACAAACACACCTTGACCTCTGCCCTTTTGCCGTTGAATGTGGCTAAACCACCTATCCTTCAGGCGGTCCTTGAAAGAAGGCTTCCCAATGCCAATGTCAACTGGCTGAACAAGACCGGTGCAGCCTGCAGGAAATGGCTCTACATGCACCCCAATGGACCTGAACTTTTGCTGCATTGTGTCAGTGTGGTGTGCCCTCAAGGAGTCTAAGAATAGAACTGCCGGCACCCCCTCTGCTTTCCGTTGCAAGTGAGGAACTAGGATGTTGTCCACCCACAGAAGAAGGTTTTGTTGGTCCTGCCAGGCATTGGCTTGACAGTGAAGTTCAGCATCCTTCCTGCAGGTGAATTTTGGGAACTCCTTCCGGACGATACGGCCATCCCTGGCACCCTTGAAAATGATGAACGGCTTGAGTTTTGTGCCATCGGCACAAACGGTCAGAGCAACAGTAAACCGGCTGCCACTAGTCGAAGAAGTTCTGCAGTGCACAGTCCTGGTGGAACCTTGTAAATCCAAGGTTCGGTTTGAATGCATTGCCAAACATACGCCAGTTTGATCCATGTTCATGATGTAGCGTTGTTTCACACCATTGGCACAGACAATGGGTCTGGCAACAGTGTTGAGCCACAGGAGGGCTTTGTCTGCTTCATCACAGGGCACCGATTGTGACACATGAGTGACTTTACGAGAAACAAGACAATTCTTTTTTGCCAGAGTACGGATGAGGTGGTACTGCTGGCTCTTGGACTTGTCATTGAAGAACGGATTGTTGAGTTGCAGGGCTTTCAAATGTAATCCGTGATACCAAACAGCATTCCCTGCTTCTCTTTCCTTGAGGGCCCATCCAATTAGGCGGTCCTCCAAGCTTAGTTGTTATTTCCCTTTTCCTTCCCTTCCCTTTTACATGCAAAAAGGGAAGG
>WXVQ01000383.1:0-10707 GCA_013372465.1 Nitzschia sp. Nitz4 | reverse complement strand
CCTGAGAGGAGATTACCACTAGTGGTATCGGAGTTCCTCGGATAGTTTCAACAGAAGGAATCTCGTGGGTGTTATCATAATATTTTGCAAATGCGAGTATGGTGTGAGAATGCATACTACATGACTACATATATATGTATCCAGGGTTGTCCGACTGATAAGGAAACCAGCACAATCACACCATTGTTCATCTTGACTCCATTTGGGCATATGTAGGATCTCTATTTGATCCGCGAAAAAGACAGGATTTGCCTCCGATATCATCATCTGAGCTCATCTGAGCTCATCTGATCAGTTTGAGACGGAGCATCCATGGGTCAGCCATCTTCCAAGCAATCACCGTATCGTGACTGGATGCTGCAAATCTGTGGTTGTATATTTCATCGAGATGCTATTTCAGCATTCGCAACTCCACTCTATGAAAAGAGGCCAAAAGCTTCTTGAAGAAAAGTGATGTGAAAGATCGAGAATTCCGAAATCAGACTCGTGTTCGCATCACTCCATTATTAGGAGGGACGAGCTCATAATATTTTGCAAAAAAAATCAAAACCTTAATCGCACAAATGACGACAAGTACGATGTTCCGCCTCTCGCCCATCTGGACCTGCCTTTTTGGCTTGTGCTTGGTCTCAATCAGGGCTCAAACCCAACTAACTTCTGGAGAGTTGTATCAAGGTATGATGAACGGTATGTTCGACGCCGTTCTTGACGTTCGCACACAAGCTGAGTGGGATCTTGGACATATTCCGAATGTTACTTTCGTTGAAGAGTTGTATGCCAACGGCACTGCCGACTCCATCTTGTCTTGCGATCTTTGCATAATCGCAGTTACTTGCGGATCTGGCAAACGCGCTGGTATGGCCATTGAGCGTTTGATCAATGAGTTTGGCTTTGATGCTGACAACGTCTACAATGGATTGGGAACCGGACAATGGGTGACGGCTGGATACGAGCTCGTCAACACCACGTCTCAAGTTGCTCCTTGCCAAGAAACTGGAGTTTGCATGGCTGGCATGACCGTAGCACCCACTGAGGCACCAACTCGAAAGCAATTGACGTCTGAAGAATTGTACCAAGGCATGATGGACGGCATGTTTGATGCCGTCCTCGATGTACGCACACAAGCTGAGTGGGACCTTGGTCATATTCCGAATGCCACCTTTGTGGAGGAGCTGTTCTCCACTGGTTCTGCCGACGCCATCTTGTCTTGCGATCTTTGCGTTATTGCAGTTACTTGCGGATCTGGCAAACGCGCTGGTATGGCCATTGAGCGTTTGATCAATGAGTTTGGCTTTGATGCTGACAACGTCTACAATGGATTGGGAACCGGACAATGGGTGACGGCTGGATACGAGCTCGTCAACACCACGTCTCAAGTTGCTCCTTGCCAAGATTCGGGCATCTGTATGGCTGACATGACCATACCCCCTACTGGCGATGAAACTGGTGATGGTTCTGGTTTCCCCATGACCAGTATGGCCATTTTCGTTTCATCCTTGGTCGGTTGGAATGTCTGGCTTTAAGAATGGGTGGGCTACAGCGTTTGTCATGTTTTGTGTGCTTCAAATTGTGTACTTGAAGAATCTTCCGAGTCAAACCATCCATAAAATAATACAAATAACAACCACCAATTCTGTTTTCTTATTAATTGTCAACCTTGACTCCATTGCGGTATTTGTAGGAAACATTTCGCATAGTGACCAATTCTTCTGCAGAGGTAGGGTGGATTCCAATGGTGGCATCAAAGTCGGCCTTGGTAGCTCCCATTTTGACAGCAATGGCAACTCCCTGTACCATTTCTCCTGCCCCGTCCGTGGCAATATGAACTCCAACCACGCGGTCGGTCTTGGCATCTACCAAAATCTTGAAGAAGGAGAACATCTCGGATTTGGCAAAGGAATGCTTCATGGGTCGGAAGCGAGTGGTGTAGACATCCACATCTTGGAACTTTTCGACGGCTTGTTCCTCGGTATATCCGACGGTACCAATTTCGGGGGTTGTGAAAACGGTGGAAGCGACATACTCGTGATCGACGGGACGGTCCTGTCCACCAAACAAGGTATCGGCGAGACGGTGTCCTTCCATCAAAGCGACGGGGGTCAAGGCAATACGGTTGGTGATATCACCGACGGCGTAGACATTCTCCACATTGGTGCGAGAGTAATCATCGACGGGGATGAATCCACGCTCGGTTGTGACACCAGCAGACTCCAAGTTCAAGTTGTCCAACTTTCCTCGACGGCCGGTAGCATACATCACTTGGTCACACTCGACCTCTTCTCCATTTTCGGTAACGACGGTCAAAGATCCATCCGCGTTCTTGCGAATTTCCTTGGGGTTGGTATTGAATTGGAGGTCAATCTTGGTATTGCGCTCCATCTCATCCTTGAGGTGGGTACGCATATCTTGATCGAATCCTCGCAAGAAGAGGTCACCACGGTACATCAAGGTAACCTCCGAGCCAAGTCCTTCCATGATGGTAGCAAACTCGCAAGCAATGAAACCTCCTCCGACAACGACCAAACGCTTGGGTTGTTCCTTCAAGTAGAATATTTCGTTGGAAGAAATGGTATGTTCAATTCCTGGAATGTCAGGCTTGCTGGGCCATCCTCCCACAGCGACCAGAACGTTCTTGGTCTTGAGGGAACGAGTTTCTCCCGAAGGCAACTGGACATCCACTTGATTCTTTCCTTGGAGACTTCCGTAACCTTCCACAATTTCGACGCCCGCACTTCCCAAAACGAACTTTTGGTAGACGTTGTTCAAACGTGCAATCTCTTGTCCCTTGGCCTCCATGAACTGCGACCAATCAAAGGAACCTTCGGCAGCTCCCTTCCAGCCATACCCAGCGGCTTCTCCGATTTCGGTAGGATAACGAGATGCAAAGACCATGAGCTTCTTGGGGACACATCCAACGTTGACACACGTTCCTCCAATGGCCGAATAGTTGGGAGGTCCATGATTCAACTGGCCCTCAATGACAGCCACTTTGGCTCCATAGCCACTAGCAATACGAGAAGCACGGACACCTCCACTACCAGCTCCAATAACCACCAAATCATACATGTCAGTATCGCCCTCACTGGCCGTACTCGAAGCCGCCATCGAGGCTGTACTACTCATGGACCTCGTCGCGAGGTTGTTCAAGGCGCGAAGTCCCATGGGTCGAGGCACAAACGAAGTTGCCGACGCAGCGAACGTCAACAACGAAGTCAATGGAGCAAGCTTCATGGCAGTCATACGAAGGGGGTTACAGTATTGGGAAAAAGGCAAACTAGGCAAGGGGTGATGGGAATCTAAAATAATGAGAAAGGGGCGCTAGTACTGTACGTCGTTGACGGCTTGTGAACGAGCAAGGTTTGGAATGTCGCATAAAATATCCTCTTCCTTTCGACACCGTTCCAAAGCGGAAGACAAACAGACGTACCCGCCAATAGAAGATGAGGACACCTACTATCATAAAAATGCGCATATGTAAGTTACTGTACATACTATCAATGTTAAGGACACGTATCCTTGGGAAGATTCTCGGGCGTCATCCAAGGAAGCGTCCCTCGATGGGCCATGACGGGATCGCATTCGTTTGCTTCGGCTTTGTACCAGGGAGTGTCATGACACCAACCCAAACTTCCTGGATTGATGCTACCAAAGTAGCGTGTCAAGGAATTGGCTACATTGGATCGTTTGTTTCCCCAAACCATTTTGAGATCATGGTTGCCCCCTGCGTCCCAGTTGATGCCATCCATGAGGCGTCGATGGTCGGGAGGGAGTTGCATGTCTTCCATTGCCGTTGCCGTTCTATTCGTTGGTTGTTGCAAGGCTTCCAATCGTCGTCGTCCTCCGTTTTGTTCTGTATCACCTTCCTTGTTTTCCAAAAAGCCTTGCAGCCGACGAGAGTATACCAAGGGCGCTCGGCCACTCAGTTGACTCACAATCGTACTCACAGTAGCATCATCGGGATGCGTCGGATGCGCCAAAATGTAATCTCTCAACTCTTGAAAGGCTGGATGCCACAAACAAGCCAAATAGTTGGAATGCAAAAAGGAACCACTCGGCAGGACCATGTTGGCACCGACATTGGCAAAGATGTGGAAATTGTAATCGAGAAGATCCGACGGACAATGCGGAGAAAAGTCGGTGGGATGGCGAGGTTTGCGTGTAAGGGGGTCGAGACGACGGGCCATGGCACCCATTTGAGCGTTGGAGTTTCGTTTCCACAATTCAAAGCCAGCCAGGACAGCGGCGTATTCATAAAATGGACCATCATCATCGTAGTACATGATAGCCTTGGTAGCAACATTCAAACGAGGGTGATACCGGTTGAAGAGATCGTTGGGAAATCCAGCTTTGAGAGGATACGAGATACGGACCGTAGGAATGTTGGGCTGGGGAGGGTCTTGGGTGCGTTGGACCAAATGTTGACCCAAATCGGATTCTTGTAGAGACCGTTCTCCATTCCAAACAATCAAAATTTCATGAACCATTTTATGATAGTCTTGATTGGGATCTGTCATTTCTCGAATCGTCTTCATGACTTTGTGAAGACGGTCTGGATTGTAGGCCATGAAAACGACCGTAAACTTCGTTTCACCACATTCGGTTGCGGGGGGCGCTACACACTGGTAGGGATAGTTGGCAGCATCGGAGGAAGCAGGAGTGCTCCCATCGAGGTACTTTTCTATAAAGTGCAGGAATCCAAACGCAGGCAAGGGAGGAAATTCTTCATTGTCGGCCTTGGCAAAGGGGTCCTCTGCTTGGACATCCTTGCCCTTTTGCTCGTCGTGACATGTTTGTTGAAACTTCTTGGCTCGTTCCACAACAGCAGCCACGGCAGGCGGAAGAACCGGTTTGGAAGTACCCGTGGCCGCAGTCAAAGACGCAGAAAGGTTCAATTGTGGCCAGGCCAAAAAACAAAAGACCAGCGCCGCCACTCCCAAAGCGAGCTGGTTGGTCGGTCGCCGAAGGGGACTGCCACGTCTCGTAAATCTGGAACCTGCACCATTGTTAGATGCAACAGAAGCGTTTCTCGCCGCACCTGCAGCAGCAACACGACTCCTCAGCATGGCTCTTGGGAAGGACTGTTGTTGTAGCAAACGTCAATGTCGTTGGAGGTTTGTGGCACTATACTTGGTCTTGGTGGTGATGATGGACCAAGTCTCGAGCTATGAACCAGGGAGCTCGTACTCGAGATGGACTCGTACGACTCCCTGGGACTGACACCAGCAAAATCCACATTTTCTGCATTAGAACAATGGTGTTCCCGACACGAGTGGCTTTGATTCTCTACTGGCTGCTCATCAGCCTTTCATTGGTCACAGCACAAAGTGAATACGAAGCGCCTCCCAACATTGTCTTTCTAGTAGTAGAATCTACCGATGGGAGGACATGGCAAGAAGGATACCAAGATGACGTCGTTCCCCTTCCAAACCTTCGCCACCTCCAAGCCAAGGGAGGCACATCCTTCTATTCTCACTATTGCAATTCACCGGTATGCTGTCCATCTCGCGCCAGTTTTTGGTCAGGTCGACACCCTCACAAGATTCCTCATCAACAAGCAACGCCTCCAGGCGACAATTCCTCTTTCCCTGTCGATGGAGTTTGGAACAACTTTGAGGGTTTGCCACCTCACTATGCCGACAAGATTGGAGATGTTTTGGGCAGGAATGGATATCAAGTCTTTTCCTCTGGTAAACAGGACTTTACGACTGGATCTCATACTTTGACCACGCGCATTAACTCTTGGACCATGTATACTCGATTTCCGTACAATTTGACAGAGCATCACACCTGGTCGCAGGAAGATGCTGTTTGCCGGAACAACGGTACCGTCTTGCCCGACAATGAGGCCACTCCGCCTCAAACGCATCTGTCGGATTGGGTTCAACTCAATCACACGCTTGATTGGATGCAATCCCATGTGCAACAGCAAAGGAACAGCAATGCCTCTCCCGCCAAACCGTTCTTTGTTTACCAAGGAATGGACATTGTGCATCCTCCCTACGTTACCAATCAGTACTGGTACTCTCGTATCAACGCTTCCAAGATTCGAGTTCCTGCCTGGCCTGACTGGTCCAAGCAACACCCATGTGATTTGCAATCCAGTATGCTCAAGGGTTGCCTCCCTACCGACAATGACGATGCAGAATGGGTCCAGTCTGATGAGCGTCGACGTCACATTCGACGCATCTACTATGCCATGATTGCCGAGTTCGATGCCATGGTGGGCCGATACATGGAGATGATCCATTCTTTGGGTATTGCCAACAACACAGTCTTTGTCGTCACATCCGATCATGGCGACATGCAAATGGAGCGAGCACAGTTCTACAAAATGAGTCCCTACGATGCATCCACCCGGGTTCCTTTGATAATTTATGATCCTCGGCGGCCCAGCCATCAACGGCCAGCTTCGTCCATTATCGATACGCCGACGCAACATGTCGACTTATTTCCTACCATTCTGGATTTGGCTGGCTTGTATGGCACGGAGAAGGGTACAACAGAGGGTAGCAGCAGATTGATGCTGGATGGAACCTCGTTGGTTCCCTACTTGGATGCAGCTACGGAAGCTCGTTTCGAAAACGACAACTCTAGGAACCGACCGCTGTCAACCTTTGTCCCTTCGGCCAACCACACGCCTCCCTATGTGGTGTCGCAGTATCATGGAGATGACTCTCCCATGAGCTGGTTCCTCATTGTGGAGTCTCATCCTTGTGTCAACCAGGAGTTGAGGAGTGAAACTTTGGAAATGGACAACCCTACGGCTTCTACGAGTACTTTATCTACCTCTGCCATGTCACGATCCTTGAACAAAGAAACACACGAGGCAACAAGGAATTGCACCTACAAGCTTATTGTCTGGGGCACGGGTCAGGAAGTGCCGACACAACTATTCGACCTTACCAATGATCCAGACGAGATGGACAACCTCTTCGAAGATACCCGATATTTGCATATTGTTGAAAAGATGGATGATCATTTAAATCAGATTGTGGATTATCGTTCTGTTGCGACTACTGTTGCCCAATATAATGTTGAGAGTTTCCAACATTGGCAACGTCAGAATCCTTCCAATTGGACCAAAATTCTGTCAGATGATTTAGGGATGCGGTGGCATCACAGTTGGAAGGAACAGGGTTCAAACCGATCTCTCGCAGCCATCGCAGAATGGTTGTCGCAACAACCTCCTCCTGTTCTTGGATGCCGACGAGAAGTCGCCTGGCCACCTAACGAGATCAGAACCGATTAGTTGTCGGCATGATGGTGATCGTTTTGCTGTGACTACAATGAAGCGTACGTTTCGGTTCTTGTTGATAAAGCACTCTTCCCGTATACTTTTCCTTCTTGACGGCTTCGCAAATGAGGGTGTTTCGCCCACGCATTAGCAAGGCCTTATTCTTTGGAGATAGTCCTATTGAGAGACCTTGTCGGCGGTACCCGTATCTCTCCAAACATCCATAGCACACTGGACGGGGTGGGATTCTCAATTTGATATTGATATTGATATCATCAGACCCGAGAACCACCATATCGGGAATCCCATCTTTAAGTACGAGGCATGCGTGCGCGCTGCTCAGACACGAATTCGGGTTCTTGATGATACCTCGTGATCAAGATCTTTGTCAAGTCCGCTGGAACTTGCATGCTAGCATGATAGTTTACCTCACAAATTGCAGCAAACAGCAAAATACCAACTTCCGAAACTACCCTACTCGTACAACGAAGTACATACACACCCATGAAGTTATTCCAAAGCATAGTCCTCGTGGCGTTGTCCCTGGCCCTTATAGCAGTGCCTTCTGACGCCTCTGATGCCACCATTTTCCCTGTGGGGCGATATGCATACGAAGGAGATGTCAGCAGTCAAAGCATCAGTGTCCTCTCCACTTTGGATCTCCAAGGAAACGAAGACAGCTGGAGCAAGTATATTGAGATGTCGTCTGGATCAGACAGCTACTTCAAGGTGCTGTTCGTCTTCGAGTTGACAGACCGTTCTATCGACCTCGATGATCTTGATGCGTTGACTGTCCGGGCCAATACCATTGGCCTTGCCAAGCGACATCAGCGAGTAACGTTTTCCATCCGTAACTTCGATACCTGGCAGTGGACATACATTGGTGACAACTCAGATGCATCTGGGTGGGTCTGGAACGATGAGACATTTTCAGTCCCGGAGAGCAGTGGTGGTTTCGCCAACTATTTCAGCTCTAGCAAGCAAGTCCAAATCATCATTGAGTCCGACAACGCAGCGGATGTTGTGAACATTGACTACTTGGCTGTGAATGTTGTGGAAGCAGAAGATGACGTTCCCACAATCCCCGTGGAGTCGCCTGAAATGGGAGATCAATTTTTGTATGCGGTTGGGCGTTCGGTGTACAAAGGATCCGTCAGTGGCCAGAGTGTCAGTGTCCTCTCCAATTTGGCCCTGGAAGGGACTGTGGATGATTGGGACGAGTATATCGAGATGGATCCTGGATCGGACGATTCCTTCAGTGTAGCGTTCAAACTCGAACCGGATGACCCCTCGTCGTTTGACCCGGATGGTATCGAGTCATTGACGGTGCGAGCCAACACTATTGGTACTGACAAGAGGCATCAACATCGCTTCTACTTCATTCTCAACTATGACAGTTGGTCTTGGGAGTACATTGGTGACAACGCTGATGCATCGGGATGGGTGTGGTTTGACCAAACGATTGTTGTTCCGCCTAGCGACGGAGGCTACAGTGCTTACTTCAGCTCGAGCAATCAAGTGCAGATCTTGATTGACTCCAACAATGATGCGGATGTGACGAACATCGACTACTTGGTTGTACAAGTCAGTGGCACTGGTGGTGGTTCATCAGGTGGTGGTGATGACAGCACAGGAGGGTCTGGTCCCACGTCTTGGTGGTCACCAAAGTCGTCGGACCATCTGACGTATCAAATCCAGCTACAAGAAGAGAGAGGCGCAGCAATGGGAACCGTGGATACCGGCTATGATGTAGACATGTATGAGATTGACTTGTTTGATGTCAGTACTGCCACGATCCAGGCCCTGAAGGACGCTGGGCGTGTGGTTGTGTGCTACTTCTCTGGGGGTTCATATGAAGGTGGGAGAAGTGACTGGGCAGAATACTTCGATTTCATTGAGGAAGATGTGTATTATACTGGGAACCAGAAGCCATTCGCAGGAAAGATGGATGGTTGGAATGAGCGTTGGTTGGATATTCGTGAGCTTGATATGTTGGAACCAATCATGACCAGCCGCCTCGAGCTCGCAGTAGAAAAGGGATGCGATGCTGTTGACGTCGACAATATGTCTGGGTACACCCATCCGTCAGAGAGCGGCCTGGACATATCGAAAGCCGAGCAACTCGTTTATGATCGTTGGATGGCCAACAAGGCACATTCACTTGGGCTATCAATCGGGCTGAAGAATGGTCTCAATATGTTGGACGAGTTGGTGGATTACTTCGATTGGGCGTTGAATGAAGAGTGCTTTGACTACAATGAATGTGACATGTATGAGGGCAACTTCTTAGCCCAGGACAAAGCGGTGTTTGGAATTGAATATGACCTGGACCCGAGCGTTTTCTGTCCTGAAGCAAACAGTATGGGGCTGTCGTTTGTCAAAAAGAATTTGGACCTTCGGACATGGCGTGACGGCTGTGAGAACTATTAGAATGTCATATCACACATCATCCTCCTATCTTTATTTTAATTTTGTCTTAACTTTCATTGTTCAATGAGTATGGAATGAAAGCTTGTACTTGGAAATAGTTCAGTTAGCCGTGGTTCTTGTATATTATACTGGGAACCAGAAGCCATTCGCAGGAAAGATGGATGGCTATGACGAGCGTTGGTTGGATATTCGTGAACTAGACCTGTTGAAGCCAATCATGACAAGCCGGTTGGAGGTAGCCGTCGCGAAGGGATGTGATGGCGTTAACACTGACAACATGTCTGTGTACACACATTCCTCGGAAAGTGGATTGGATCTGACCAAAGAAGAACAACTCGTTTTCAATCGCTGGTTGGCAACAAGGCACACTCCTTTGGGCTCTCAATTGGATTGAAGAATGCCCACAGTATGTTGGATGAGTTGGTGGATTACTTCGATTGGGCGTTGAATGAGGAGTGTTTCTTCAACGGAGAGTGTGACATGTATGAGGACAATTTCTTGGCTCAAGACAAAGCTGTGTTTGCAATTGAATACGACTATGCTGCCAGCGACTTTTGTCCCGAGACAGAAAATATGGGGCTCTCATTTGTGAAGAAGACCAAGGATCTCAGAGCCTGGCGAGAGGGATGTGAGGACTACTACTACTAGTAGATCATTTCACAGTTCCGAATCACAGTTGACCAGCATTGTGTGGGACTCATTCATCACGTCGGTCGGTAGAGTCAGCAGTATTGGTGCCATAATAAACGGCAGATTTTCTTCCATTGATGACTATATGGTTGATGAGTTAGTCAAGAAGTTTCCTACTCAGGTTGTTGTTGTGGCCTAGGTTGTTGCCACTTGACACGCAAGAAGTAGAACGAGAGAAACACTGTTGCTTGCGGCAGCTATCCCTTCAACAAATACGAGTGAGGTTAGCAGATTCGTGACTAGTACATGCTGAGATATTCTGGCTGCAATCATGTTCGAAAACGCAGAGTAACCCTGTTGTCTTGTCCGCAAGGCGGAACCTGCAAGAGTCGTGTTGAGGGGCGGGCGGGGGG
>WXVQ01000389.1:0-10731 GCA_013372465.1 Nitzschia sp. Nitz4 | reverse complement strand
GAACCTCAAACAGTGGAAGGCCAAGAAGTCAGACTCCGCAAGGAGCAATTCGGAATGGAGTTGTACCCTGGTGACAAAATCCCGGACACTTCCGCCGACGGCAAGCTTCTCATTCTGGTCGTAGCACCAAAGAAAGAAGCCACAGACTCAGGTGTAACACTGAATTTGCTTGCTGACCAACCAGGAGGCGACGCCATTCAAGCCCTGGCCCACTATCGTGAAATTGGCAAGAAAATCCGGGAAAAATACTCCACAAATAGTCAGTTCAACTTGCAAGATCAATTGGCGGGTCTCAATGAACATATTGGTAGAGTAGCCTTTGCCATCTTAGATGGTCCATCTGGCATTGGAAAAACGCAGTACAGTTTTTCGTTGGAAGAGGCCACTACTCGACTTTTTGTGTTGTCTGGCAGCTCGGAGAACAATCAAACTATTTACCAGAACTTCAAAGGTATATCACGCCACTTTGTTGACGCAGTTGAAAGAGACAAAAAGATGGTTAAAAAGAGGGTTTCTTATGGCGAGCTCCAGGCTGGAACTTGTTTGAAAAAGTCACACACTGCTGGATTGTTGAAGACGGTGTTTGCGGTGGAGCACTACCCAGAAGATTTGGTGCAATTGCATGGAACAACCATAGAACCATTGGCATATACCGACTTTTGGAAGAGTTGCGAGGGTTACAAAAACTACGTTGTTGTAGTGGATGAAGTTGGCTCCTTGGCAACTGACATGGAATTGCTGAGTTTCACAAGAGATTTGTTGCGTTCCTTAGGAGTCCGTGTTCTCCTTATGGGTACAAATGCGTCAACCAGCACTCTTATCAACCAGGCCCAGCTTAGCCGGGGAGGTGGGGATCTGGAAACCTGGTGTCGAGTCCTAACGGACTGTCCAAACTTCATCGGAGACGCTGAGGTTCAAATTGGTCCCATCCAAGTCAAAACCGAGGTGTTGGGGAGACCATTATTGGTTGAGTTGGTGCAACGCCACCGTCAAGCCTGTGGTGAAGGGATGTCTCTAGCTACAGTGCTTGATTCTCTTTTTGAGAAAGTTGCGAATGACTTGATGACGAGGAAACCTGCTGCGTGGAAAGACGGACTTTTGGGACAGTTCTATATGTTCCATCCTGGTTGCTATAGCGAAAAAGAAATTCCCTTTCCTGAGTTGAGACTCGAGAAAGCCAGAAATATAGGGTCGGTTCTGGACCCCGTCGTTTCGCGCTTGCTTGTCAGTCACTTTCCATACTTGGTACATCAGTTCCGAGATTTAGGCTGGTCTTGTTTCAATCATGAGACTAGTTTCGTTGATCTTGGTCTGTGTGATAATAGCCTTCTGAATGTGGATGTGGATACGTGGCATAAGTGGTGCCCAGTTTGTGAATTCAAGTCCGGCGACATATTTCTGTTCTTCGTACTGTCGAGATGGGCTACCTGCTTCTTGAAAGGAGGAAGGAGAGTGAGTACCTTTTGTCTGTATCAAGGTTTTCGTATTGAAGCGCTGCAACGCGTTGCGACAATCCCAGATGTCTTTATGTCAAAGGCATCAGGTGACACCCTTGAATGCTTGGCTGCAGTGGCTATTACCTTAGCCAGCCACGTTGACGGTGTCGGCGGTTGCTCGTTGGAGAATTTCATTTTGGCTTTTGTCAGTGAGCTGAGCCTAAGCACGTCTCCATGGCCTTTAGAGTATGCAGCGAACAACCAAGGGGACACTAGGACTGTGCTCGGTCTTATTGGCAAAGTCTTACATGACGAAAGAGTTCCATATTTGGGGCCTATCAACGCGGAGATTCCTGTGGATTGGTACAATCTGGACGGGGTGATGTTTGGCAATATTAAACGTCCCGCAGAGGGTGTTGATGTTGTTGTGACACAATGTGGCCAGGACTCGGTTTTCATGGCTTGTGAGTGTAAGGACATCAGAGTTACTTGCTTGGTCTTGGCACAGGTCATGGCACGTGTGAAGCCCGAGTGGAAAGTACATATCCTGGTCTGCAGGTTCCACACAAAGTTCCGATTTGCATCTATAAAGAAGGCCATGGCACACACTGAAGACAGGTACTTGGTCGAGGCAACAGTCAAGGAGGGTGTTGTTTCTTTCAAGACTCTGTATAGCCCACCCCAGGGGACCCCCCAGGCATGCAAGCTTTCTCTGATAGTCGACTATGGCTGAGCTTGAGAGCCACGCGGTGTGTTGGAAACGGGAAACGATCCTAGATGTCGACTGCTGGAAGATCAACTGGAAAGAAAGGCAATCATGATCGTGTTCGGAAGTGTTACATGGAAGTAGATCTTTGAACAAGATCAATTGAGAAAAGGTAGAAGTCCTGAAAAGGCTCACAATAATCATTAGAACCAAGCATTGAGTTCAGAGTCAACAGTATACCCAGATTATTGTCACCAAGATGTACGAGGTATTTCAACAGCGGCGAGCGTGATATCATCACTACTGGTACGAGTAGCAGTACTACAGGCAACGTTTTATAGTACCGGTACCGCGTACTGCCATACCTCTAGGATAGAGCATGAAAAGCAGTAGAAATACTAGAAGAGTGGATTATACAAAACAAATGCCTCTATTGTTCAATGTTGTGGCGTACCTTCAGCGGTTGAATCCAGGCTAGTCTAGTAATAGGCAAGATCGTGTTGGCTCAATTCAACCGAATCTTCTTCATCCCCCCTTCCGGAGACAACATTAGGTGTGTCGGCGGCCTTCCAGACTCCAGGATGGTGTCGGCTCCCCCCTTTCGTTGCAGACTGCTCATGAGCAGCAGTACTTGTTAACCTCGGAACATCTGACAGGAGAAGCGCCTCTCGTACTGCTTCATACCACTTTAATTCTGGAAATGCCGTTCGTATTCGCAAGTAGTTTGGCTTGTTGAAGACCATGGCATTGAAGAAACCCTGGAGGGGCTGGAAGAATGCAGTCAGCACCAGGAAACCAAAAAATTGTGCTTCATCCTGAGCTGTGTAGTTGAGCGATTCTAATATGCGCACAGTTGCGGCAGGCACAAATGCCAAAAGAAACGTCCCAACATACAAGTATCCTTGAGTAGCCACTTCGTTGATTTGTGTTGCCTGCATCATGGCCCGTTCATCCCTCAATTCTCGTCGTGGAGCCAGGATTTGTCGGACATAAAAGAAAATTACGAGGTTGTTGACAAACAAACTCAAAAAGACGAGAACGGTGGGAACTGCTCCGATTGCCCAACCATATAAATGGCTGGTACAAGTGTCAATGTCAATGACTTCACAGTTTTCGGGATAATCACTCGCCCAACAACCAAATCCTAGAGCAAGTTCATTGAATAGACCAATACCTGCACCAAAGGAAGCTGTGGCCAAACTCCAGATCCAAATCGCTGCATGCATCCAAATTTCGTACTTGGCAGCGAAAACAGCCCGTTTGACTCCAAATCGAACAGTCAATAAATAGTAGTAGCTGAGCATGCCATTGTAGAGAGTCGCAGAGAAAGAAAATTGATAGAACCATCCATTCATGCTGCAAGTAGCATCATTTCCAGTTGCCCATACCCTTTGGGATGTTGCCGACGGCAACATGAAGGGACTCAAAGCCAAATTGAGACTCGAGACAATATCACACACAGACAAACCGAGCATTAGTCGGTCATAAGGCCCTCTCTGGAATCCCTTGCTGAGTGTTTTGTACACAATTGCGGAGCTACCAAGGATGGACAAAGATCCTCCCACGATGCTTAGCAGAATAAGAACCTTTTCTTGTGTATTGCTCAGACTCGATGGCTCCATTTCATATTGTGGTGAGGCGGAAGGAAACGTAGTAACATCCATCTTCCCTGCCGCCCTTTAGAGTTGCGTAGATGTAGACAATGATGGGAGTGTTGTTGTTGTGAACGATAATATTTGTATGTGCAGCAGCAGCAAGCAAGGGGGGGGCAACAGTTTTGTTGCCACCATAGCCCCCAGCGACGAGAAGGTCGCCCCTCTACTACTACCGGTCGGTACCGGTAGTTCCCATAGTAATGGAATGTGGAAAGTGACCAATCGTTCCCGCAAGAAAGTACAACGTGTTTGGGAACGGCTCTGGACTTCAATGTTTGACACTTCCATTTAAGTATGCACGTCGAGATGGCTTCTGTCATAAGTACCAACGTATTAATATTATGTCTTCAACGACGAGAGTTTGACTCGATGGACCAATACAAAACCATGCAACTATTCTGTATGGAGTCGCAGGAGTCATGTTAGTCACGATACTTGATGAGAAATTGGATCTTCTGGTGTGTGATGATGTGGGAGGAGAGTCGAATGATGATGTCCTCTTCATGAAGGATGAGCGCCTTCGTTGGAGGGATCTGATAAAAACGGACGTATGAAATTCTCGAGCAATATCTACACATCACATCATGACCCAAATAGTGATACTTTGGTGCAAGAAGAAGAGCCATCTGCAGTACCCAAAGAAGGGACTTGTTTTCCACAAAAGGTGCTCTTGAGGTCGTCATGATGTTATCTTCTGTGCTCATTTACAGTTACTCGTAGGTCAGACTGAAAACAATTAAAAATACTTTATTCTTCCAATTGAAAGATCCCGTGCTCATGATCAACTTGAATCCATCATCGCCAAAACCACATTAGAACTAGTATCCACTGTTCCTGTAGCAATTGGAACCTGGGCTAGTTGCGCCGCAATGGAACTCGTATTCTTGCCATACAACATTCCGAAAACTGCTCGTGCGACCGCTCGAGTGATGAATCCAAACGAGACACCATCACATATGGGGACGCCTTCTGGGGTTGCCGGACTGTCCGCTGGTGCTGACTTGTGATTCAACACAATCGACGGTGGTAAACGTTGAAACTTGTTTGTCACGGTGGCATCAATGGTATGCTGCATCACCAAAAGGAAGGGAGCCATGCTGTAGTCCATCATCAACGGGGTTCCACAACAAGTGCTGTAGTATCGAATGCAAGGTGATTCTTCGCTCAGCTTGACACCTTGCAAGAATTCCTCGCCGACCAAGCGGAGAGCATCACTCTTGTAGATTTGACGCATATCAACGGCGTTGCAGGCCGTCAATCCATCAGCTTGATCTGAAGAATTGGGACAGTGTTCCTTGCGGTACTGCGTGACTGCTGAGGCAAATCGGTAGCAATCCCTGCATTGACAAAGCGCCGACGGAGGTGCAACAAAAGTGGAAGAGGAAGGTATTAGAACGTCAACGCGAATCTTGCCACAAACACAACCAAAGTGACCGTCAGCCTCCGTAACTGGTGTTTCACTTTTGGTGCCTGCTGCTTCACCTGTCATGGTCAATTATTGTGTGTGACGACAGGTATGGGAAGTTGGTCTTGGGGGGAGATTGGATCTTCTTGGATCCAGATTCCATTCTTGGTAAAACTTCTTGTTTTTAACCGAGTCCCGCGTGCTACTTCACGCAGCTTTGTGCTCGTGACGTCATCTAGACGAATGCACGATTCTGTCTACAACAATGGAGTTTCCGCTGCCATTAGAACGAATAACATCATCTCTTTTTCCACAGAAGGTAAGCACACATCATGGCTTCAAGCCTACGACGTCATTTGGGACAGTATTTGCCAACGTGCCTTGGCCGTCTTTGACGGAGGCTTCCTCTTGGGCACGCCTGGAATGGGCAAAGCTACTACTACATGCTTATGATGATAGTGGCAACAATTTTTTATTGTACATGGTAGAGTGAATATGTATACCATTTCAAATGTGGTGGTAACGTAGAGAAACCGCTCATCGCCGGTGCGAATGATGGCGATCAATACTGCAAGGCACCTTCTTCCTTATCAACTTGCCAGTCAATGACTCAATATTTGTCCCATTGGGACAAGACGACGTAATTCAATTACAAATGGAGGCAGGCAAGAGTCGTCCCTTGCCTGTGGTTAAAACAGCTGTAATAACAGTTGCCACGTGGAACAACAGTCTTTGTTTTGTTGTTCCCAACAACAATGACAAAGAAGCTAATAGGGAGCAACATGAATCAATATCTCATTGAGGTAGATGAAGACAAAGAATTCGTTCACACAAATTTCACGTTGTTGCATTGAACTACAGTGAGTTTGATTCGATGGACCCATCCATAGCCACGCGACTACTCCGCTGAGAGAGAGATGGCTCATCGGAGAAACCATCGTTACCGCTCGTAGAGTCCTCTTGATGGGTGATTGTAGTCAGGGCACCATCGGAGGGATCCAAAACAGCAGGGTCATTGAACTCGTTACTTGAAAGCGGCTTATCGCTTTCTTCTTGCGAGACAGATATTGCCAATTCAAGTGACGACGGAATGTTGTTGGGCCATGGTGAGTAGGGCAACGATGACGCCGGTTGTGGTGATTGTGTTGTGATGCTGTTCCGAGCAGGAGCAATTCCTTGGTTGCTCATTTTCAATGTCGCTGCTGTCGAAGCAGAATTTCTAATACTCGTCCTCCCTCGTGGAGTTTCGGTCTCGTTGCCTTCGCCTTCACCACAAGGTGTGCAAAGAAGCAGAGCTTCGTCTGCCAGCGGTGCACTCCCGTTCTCTTCGTCACTTTTGGACCTGGAGTTGGAAGCGCCAAAATGCAGGTTTCCAAATCGTCGTCCCAATGGTGTTGTCGCATTTGACCCTTTGGCTCTCAGCCCTACTTCCATCATCTGGTTAAAGTCGCCAGGATCTTTGATTTGCTTTTGAGAGACAGCTTCTTTGGATACACCAGCCTCGCCTTCAATTTCTGCCTCGTTTATCGGCCGAACCGCTGGCCCAGGTTTCGATGGCAGAGCTCGTTTGCTCGTATTCATTG
Organism: Nitzschia sp. Nitz4; assembly: GCA_013372465.1. Lineage (NCBI taxonomy): Eukaryota > Bacillariophyta > Bacillariophyceae > Bacillariales > Bacillariaceae > Nitzschia > Nitzschia sp. Nitz4. The sequence continues at coordinate 3,946 of WXVQ01000389.1, read as the reverse complement.
ATATCTTCGAATTTTCGTTTGTCGTTGTTTCTGCCAAAGTAGGAATGTCCGAGGAGAGCACAGTCAGATACATGGCTTGAAACATAGAAATGCTTGGGAAAGCTTTTCGAACACGCAAGTAATTGGGTTTGTTGTAGACAAGGACATTCAGAAATCCCTGCAACGGCTGCAAAAAGGCATTGAAAACCAAGAACACATAGAGGTCACCCTCGTCCTTGTACGTGAACCCAACCGATTCGAGGATACGAACCACTGTCGTGGACCAGGTGCATAGTAAGAATGTCCCGACGTACAAGTATCCTTGTGTAGCAACTTCACGAATGTGTGCTGCATGTAGCTGCATACGCTCATCATGAAAGTCTCGTTCTGGTGCCAACTCTTTCCGAACATACAACACAATCACAATGTTGTTGACCACAATACTGACAAGAACGAAAGCTGAAGGAAGTGCTGCCATAACGTAGCCGTATAGATAACTCACACATGAGTCCGGGTCGATCACTTCGCAATTCTCGGGAAAATCATTGACCCAGCAACCATAGCCCAACTCAAACTCATGATACAGGCCGATCGCAGCCCCATAGGTCGCCGAACCCACAAACCACACCCAGGTGACTGCATGCATCCAAATTTCATACTTGCGAGCAAATGCCTCCCGCTTGACTCCAAATCGAACCGTGAAGAGATAATAGTAACTCAACATGCCGTTGTAGAAAACAGCCGCCCAGGAAAACTGAAAAAACCAGCCCATAATGCTGCATGTTGTGTCATTGCCAATAGCCCAAACTCTGTGGGATAGAGTCGCTGGCATCAAGAATGGTCCCAATGCCAGCGTGAAACTCGCAATAATATCACATGTCGACAATCCAAGCATCAATCGGTCGTAGGGTGATCGTCCACGTCCTTTTGTGATAACCTTGTAGACAATTGTAGTACTGCCGAGGATAGAAAGAATGGAAGAAAACAATCCAAGCAGTATCAGTATGATCTCTTGAGAATTGGAAAGGGGTGACTCGGCGATGTGCACAGTCGGACTATTGCTCGGTTCGCCCCACCAGTCGTCCTGCATCCTACCGATATCGATGAAACGATGGTCACTTTCCTTTTATTCAGTGCTGCTCTCTTTGTCGTGATCTTGTGTCTCTAATGAAGAGTTCTTTGGAGTTTTCGTTTGTTCCCTGCTGCTGCGTAGATGTTCAGCAATGCACAGAAGCCATAAACTCCTTGATTGTTGTAGTTGTTGACAAAAGCGAGGCTCCTCCCGAGGAAGAACTCAACGCAATATTGTTTGCATTATTTTCTTCGATACCGGGATGTGGTCCACTGGTGGTTCACGATCTGCGGCGGTACTCGTACCAGAGTCTTTGGTCCCTTTTTCCTGGGAGACGATTTCTACTCCAGCACACAACACTTTAAGTGATTCCAACTTTGCAGAAGCCTACTAGTATCTATCTATTTAGTGCTGGCGTCGCAGCGAACTTCCCCGCTGCCCAATTTCCCATACAAAACTGATAACTTTCTGCCGGAGGAGACACAACAATGCTACGAGTACTACTACCGGTACAACCTCCCACCGCGCAGGAGGTGGTAGAGGTGACTTTCTCGCGAAGCGTGTCGAGGAATATCCACGTTGAAAGAGAACACTCCTCACTCCTCAACAGCATGCATGATGATGATGATGATGATGATGATGAAGAATGAAGATGGCATCAAAAATTTCGTACCGTATCGTACCGGTGGTAGCTCTGGTGTTTCGAGAACCGCTCTACTCCTGCTACTGCTGCCACTTACCGGTAGTACGTAGTAGAGTCTCCTCTTTGCAAGATGCAGTCCCAGTAGTACCCGTAGTCCAACAGCACGCCTGGCCTACGTCCGTCACGGTAGGAACTCCTCTTGCTCTCACTGAAAGGCGATTAGATTGTGAGTGCGATCAAAACAAATTATCGGTTCCTCACATCAGTAGGTGTAGACCAACCAACCATCACCACAACCCAGCAACCCTCAGGAGGTGGACTAGGTACTACTACCGGTAGACAATGGTGGTAGAACAACAACCACATATTTTTGTCACGGTCCGACTATGGTTGGAACCACGGTATAGTAGTTTACATTGTCAAAAAGGGCATGGTGCCTTTACCGGCAGTGGTAGTCCTTTGGACCGCACCACCACCCATCTTCCGGAAGATGGTCGACACGTGGTTGTCGTCGTGTCATGTGCAGTAGTAGTGACCCTCCTCTACTATCGTACTATTGTATACCAACATCCTGTAGTAGTAGTAGTAGTAGTTGTTGTTGTTGTTGTAGCAACAAGAGGATTCTAATATTTGTTGTTTACGCGTGGGGTGGGATATACAAGATGGGTTGTGGGCATCCAGAAAGATGGATGGATGTTTGAATGAATGCAATGAATGCATAGCATATGCTCTGTACAAAAATGGGAATCTCCTTGGGGAAAAGAGTACGTCGTTGTTCCTTTTCCTTTCCAATGGATTACCGAAAACTCATCCAATCGGGAAGGGTAGGCATGGACATGGTGGGATAGACATCATGGTTGGAAGCAGTACTAGTACTGTGGGAAGGAGCCGAAAGCTCTTGGAGAGGTGTGGTAGCCAAGGGCTTGGTTTGTGGTGGCGAGTTGTTACTCTTGTGATGGCAATGTCGAAGCATTTCTCGACGATCTCGCAACAATCCAGAGGCGTACATGATGTTGGGTTGTTGTTGGGTTCGTAATATAATAACAACCTTTGTGTTGTTGTGGTTTTGTGGTCCAAGAAGCAAGCAGGTGGTGGTGATGGATGGCCTATGTGTGTGGTTGTGGATACGCATGCTATACGTAGACAACTGTACTACGACCGGTACGAATCTCGACACGCCCTTTGTGGCACAACCGTGCCAAGCAACATCCAATGAAAATGCCCACTGGGATCGGTACGGGAAGCCTCCCGTGTCACATAGTACGTGGTTCTGTACAAGGCCACGGCGACGTCGGAGATGCAAATGCATCTGGGCAACAATGGACTCGGTGGACTGTAAGAGGAAGATGCCAAAGGATTCGACTGTATGGACTACAACAACCTCCATGGGCGCGACAAAAGTCCATGGTCATTGGTCACGATGATAGTCTATCGCGCGGAACCAGTAGCATCCCGTAGAGTTTGTACAGAGAGTGTGGAAGATTCGGTAGACCGTGTTGGCACGAGTGGATGGTTCCTCTTCCTGCACTGCTGGCACAACAAGCCATAACAACAACTGCGTGTACTTGTTGCTTACTAGGTAGTATTAGTGTACAAAGTACAAACCATACCTCATCATGTCCACGACACGCAACATTCATCAACTTCGGTTGTCCAAAGAAGACGCCAGTAGTAATCTTAGTAGCAGTAGTATTGGTGGTAGTAATGGCAACGACAACAATGGCAACGACAGCCTGCGGAGACACTTGGAAGCCGACGAGACCAAAGGAGATGCAAAAGAAGACTCCAATGGCGACACAGAGACAACTGCAAGTGGAGAAGATTCCAAGGCCAACGAAGAAGGCGAGGGCAACACAGAAGGTGACTCTGGAAAGGATGAAAAGGCAACAGAAGGCACGGAAGGTGGCGATGAAAAAACAAATGAAGAAGCGGAGACCAACGGAGAAGCTCCCAAGAATGAAGCTGACAAGACTGACGGTGAGGGTGCTGATGCAGATGGTGACGCCCAAGGTCCCGACAGCAAGGATGACAGCAAGACCGACGGTGAGAGTGGCACGGAGAACACGGAAGGAACCGGAAAGAAAGACAAGACGGACGGCCAAGGAGACCCTGAAAGTACCGGAGCCGACAACGCGGATGGCAAAACCGGCGAGGGTGACGGTGACACGGAAAATGTAGATGGATCCGAAAAGGAAAATGGCGACACCGAAGGTGCCAAAAATGATGGCAATACTGATGGCAATGGAGATAGC
>WXVQ01000382.1:0-10831 GCA_013372465.1 Nitzschia sp. Nitz4 | reverse complement strand
CACTCCAGGGAGTTTTATTCCATGGGACCAGGGGCGCAAGCTGAGTGTGCCGGAGATAGAGTGAAAGATATGTACCAAAAGCAAGCGCAGTTTCACTGGACAAAGGAAGATGACTACGAAATGCTCATTTCTAACATTCTGTAGCAGAGCATGTTGTCTTATTAAATCAATCAATCATTAATGTAAGCAGTTTTTAAGGCCACAACATTGAAGAAAGGCGTCACTATCGCGCTACTGTTCTGAAAGAGAAAGCACCATTCTTGGTAGATGCAAAACACAACCAGCATTGTACTACAGTCAACAATACAATACTAAGAGAGACATCCCATCACGACACCCAATGCCAATCCCATGGGGCCACTTGGATCGACTCGATAGGCTTCTCGAATTTGCTCAATATGTAAATTCCTTTGTAGTGTCTTGGCATATAACATAACCGTTCGTTGAATTCCTTTGGCAGCTTGTTCATTGACATCAAACACGCCAGCAGCATGCAAGGCTTCGGTGCTGTCAATCAGAGTTGGAATGGACAAAAATAGGTTTGAATAGGTTTGAATAGGTTGGTTGAATAGGTTGGATTGGATTGATACCAGTAGTGGTGGGAGAAGAAAATGATAAAAAGAACACGTTAGGATACCTTCCCCAAAACAAAATGCAAAAGATGTTCGAGTAAACTCACGCAACCCAAACTACTGCAGCTCCTTTCAATACCATGGTGCTGGATCGAATCGCGACCTTGGAACCCACATATCCCAACACGGCTCCACCCAAGAATTTTTGCGTCTGGGCTGGAATGGGTCCACCAAAGTAAGTACGTTGGAATTGAAAGAGTCGATTGTTGTTGCGGCTGCTAAAGGATTCGACAGGCGTGGACTGAGAAACAAAAAACAAGACACAGAATAAGCAGACAAGAGGGGAGCGCCGGAAAGAGAACATCATCTTGTTGTATTCGACTGGAGATGTGACGACAACGACGAAAATGACACACCAAGATACAGAAAATTCTGTCGGGCGTTGATTCGAACGAGTCGTCAACAGTGCATTCGAGTGAGTCCAACGCTTCACAATACAACATTGGGAGATGGTTGCACCTCACACCTCATCGTTCATCGTCACATCTGTTATGATCGTCACAGGACCAATTATACGAGTACTGAAAACTAGAAAAGGATGATCCGACAAAGAGGCGCTGTAGAAGAGGAGTCTTCTTCGGATGAGGAGGATGCCTTTGCGGCTCTTCACAAAAAGACCAAGTTCAGTCACAGCCTACAACAACCACAACAACCACAACAACAGCAGCAACAGCAGCAACAGCAACAACAGCAACAACAGCAACAACAGCAACAACCACAACAACAACAGCAGCAGCAACAACAACAACAAGGCATGAGTTCCTCCACATCCACCAATCAAGAGTCAACATCCACCACAAACACGAAAGCAACTACAACAACAACTACAGCGACTCCCAACCTCCCCGTGTCCATTACTTCCTCCATGAAACGTCATCACAAAGTCAATCAAGATCGTCAGGCTAAAATGGAGGCACTCATTCAAGAACTTGACCATCACAAGCCGCCAACCACTGCATCCTCCTCCCGTCGTCATCCTTCTCATCGCATGTCGGCGGACGCCCTTGTACCCAAGGGAAGCTTTGTGGATCCATCGGAAGAGCACACCACTACCAATTTGTTTGTGGGAAATCTGGATCCATCCTTGACCGAGTATGTATACTAGTAATGGTCACTACCATTTTATGTGTTGGAGCAGGTGGGAGGTTTCTATGAGTGCACATCCTCTGACCACACCTTTCTATATTTTTCTGGATTCCAGGCAAGACATCAGGCATTTCTTTTCCCAATTTGGTACGACGCCCCTTGGGAAGCGTTCAATGAATTTTGTTCTCAACGTTTCTCTGATTCACATTTTCCTATTTTTGCTGTATACGTTGCTTTTTCTCTTTTTTGTATGGGTGGGTGGTGCAGGCGAATTGTATTCCGTCAAGCTCATGTATCCTCGGACACAATTGGAACGTGGAAGGAATCGTATGACTGGTTTTGTGTGTTTTATGCATCGAAGGGATGCAGAACGTGCCATGGGTTGTTGCAACGATGCGGATCCTTTTCATGTAGGACGTTTGCTCATGGTTCGATGGGGAAAGAGCGTCTTGAAGTGCAAGGAGGAGCAAGAAGAAGGAGAGGACGATACTCTCGTGCGACATGACCATCGGAATTCTTCAAGAAGGGATGGTGGTCCCAGTGCAGATGGTGATCCCCATGAAATTCCGTTGGAAGTAGACGGCGAGGAGGATAGACCACAGCAGCAACGAAGACGACGTGACATCCGAGGACCTCCACCCCCACGTGGATCCCATACGGTTAAACCACGATTGGCCAAGCGAGAACAGCAACAGTTTGATTTCCTCATTCGTCAACAATTGTCGGTTTCACGTGCCACCATTTGTGAGGCCATGGCGTTTTGTTTCGAGAACAGCGCGTGTGCCCATCAGATTTCCGACCTGCTCCGCGCATCTCTCTTGGAAGAACATGCCTCCATGGAGGTTCGTATAGCACGCCTCTATTTGTTGTCGGACATATTATTCAACTCGCAACAACCTGGCGTGAGAAATGCCTTTGTCTATCGAGATGCCGTAGAGAAAATGGCGCCTGCCATTTTTACGAGTTTGGGGAAACATGGGGATGGTCAAAACATTGGCCGCATGACCATGCAAAAGTTGCACACTGCCGTGTCGGCCGTTTTGGGGGCTTGGACGGAATGGTCGGTTTATAATCCAGTGTTTTTGGACGAATTGGATGATCGGTACCATGGGAGGGAAGTAAAACAACAGGAGCATGATGGAGAGCCTGAGACAAACGGCAACGAGGAAATGCAGGAGGTAAAACCAGAAGTGGAAGCCATCGTCGTTCATCACGCACCTAGGAGTGGTTGGATGGAAGTAGATGAGAACAATAACAAGGATTTCAAAGATGGCCAAATCCAAAAGACTGTCACCGAGACCACCAAAAGGGATGAGAAAACAGGTGATGGTGCTACTCTTACAATGAGTGATGAGGGTGAAGTTCATCACAAGCAAGAAATGACCGATTCCTTAGACACTGACTTGGATGGAGTCTCATTGAGTGATGAGGATGAAATGGCCGAGATGCAGCAAAAGGAGTCCTTCGACGGCTCTCCTGCTGCTTCAGACATTGACGGCGAACCTCTTGATCATGATGATGACGGTGACGATGACGATAACCTTGATGGGCAAGCTTGGGATGACGACGATGAGTTGGAGGCGTTTTAAGACATGTGCAAACCTTGACATCGCGATATCTCACAATATGTGTTGGTTGCCTCGTCGGACCAGCAGCGGTTCGTCTCCAAGACACACTTTGAGGTGCAGGGGTCGGAGCTGGACGAGATACTGCTGGAGTGGGTCTGGATCCACCACCAGAACTACACTAGCCATGTTAGAGCTCCGGGGAGGATGATATCCCGCCATGGTATCAGTGAGAGTAGTGTATATTGTGAGGAAAACAACATTCCCATCGAACAACTGGTCTGGTACTACTGAACCATGAAATAGTAGCACTCCGACACATCAACACAGCCTCCTCCAACAACAAGGTTGATACTTCATTTCAAAATGGTGACAACCGGTAGGCATTTTTAGTTGCTATACTAGCTACTAGCTACTAGTTACTAGTTACTAGCATCCACCCCCAAAGTCGAACGCGTATTCATATCCGAAAGCTGCGGTGCTGAACACAACAGTCCCATCCCATGATACTGCGAGGGCACCTCCGTTGTCGGGATCAAGACCCTCACCTAACGTTCAAACCAAATCATCACAGACAAGGAGGACACATGTCAGAAAGATGATTGTTGCACTCAAGTGGACATTTCATATCCAACGATACTTACCTGAGGTGTCTGCCACAACCAATGTATAGCAACTCGAGTCTGGTACACAGACTGCAAACTCGTAGACGGTATGAATCGATGAGATGGAATCGTTTTCATCCCACACAACAACGTCATCGTTTCCAAGCCAAACGCTGTTCTCTTCAGGCCAACGGTCTGTCCTCATGGTGACAGAAAGAGTGGTACAAGAGTCGCTGCCACCACCAGCACTTTGAGGCGCTGGGGTAGGTGTTGGTTCTGGCACAGGGAATGGACTGGTACCACTGCCACCAGCACAGGAGCCACCAAAGTCGAACGCATATTCATATCCGAAAGCTGCGGTGTTGAACACAACAGTCCCATCCCAAGCTACCGTTAGAGTACCTCCGTTATCGGGGTCAAGACCCTCTCCTGAAGTAAAACCAGGACACATGTCAGAACTAACTCTTATGCATTCAAGTTACATTTCACGTCCAATGATACGCACCTGAGGTGTCGGCTACAATCAGGGTGTAGCAACTCGAGTCTGGCACACAGGCTGCAAACTCGTAGACGGTATGGATCGAAGAGATCGAATCGCTTTCATCCCATACAACAAGGTCATCGTTTCCAAGCCAAACGCTGTTCTCCTCAGGCCAACGGTCTGTCCTCATGGTGACAGAGAGAGTGGTACAAGAGTCGCTGCCACCGCCACCGCCACCACCACCACTTTGCGGCGCTAGGGTAGTAGGTGCTGGTTGTGGGGCCGGAGTGGGCACGGGTTGTGGAGCGGGGGTAGGAGCAGGTTGAGGAGCCGGAGTTGGACTGGTACCACCACTACCACATGAGCCACCAAAGGCGACCTTGTATTCAGAACCAAAAGCGGGAGTGTTGAACACAACAGTCCCATCCCAGGTTACTGTGAGAGAACCACCATTGTCAGGGTCAAGACCAGAGTCGCCTGAAGTTCATATCCGGTCAGACCAAACAAAGACGACATGTCAGTAAATTTTTGGCACTCCAGGTAAATGTCATGTCCCAAGGTACTACTTGCCTGACGAGTCAGCTACAACCAATGTGTAGCAACTCGTTTCTGGTACGCAGGTTTCAAATTCGTATGTGGTATGGACCAAAGAGATGGAATCACTTTCGTCCCACACAACAACATCATCGTTTCCAAGCCAAATACTGTTCTCCTGGGGCCAAAGATCCGTCCTCATGGTAACAGAAAGGGTGGTACAAGAGCCGCTGCCACCTCCACTTTGAGGAGCTGGGGTCGGAGCAGGTTGGGGGGCCGGAGTTGGTGCAGGTTGAGGAGGGGAGTTCGAGCAATCGTCACCAAAGCGACCAAGGAGTCCTTCTTGGTAGTCAGCACCATTGTAGACTTCCGTACCTTCCCATTCGATGGAAACATACCCACTATCTGTGAGACCATCACCTGGGAGGAGAGAAGAAGAAGGAACATTAAAGGATCACACATGCAAACAGAGGAGTCATGAGCACGATGATCACCAGAATAGCGCAGAAAAACTTTGGAAGACATCTATACGCACCGTAACTGTCCGCAACGGCTAGAGTAGAACAAAGGGAGGTTACCAAACATACTTCCCACTGATAAACCGTGTTTGCGAGAAGATTGTTTTCCTCCCAGATGGTCTGGTGTTGACTGTTGCTGAGAGTGATAGCAGTTTCTTCGGGCCAGGCATCCGTGCGAATGGTCAACTTGAGGGTGGTACATTCCTGGTTATTACGTTGACCAACCTCGTAGTAGTTTTCTGTGACATTCTGGATGTTACTGGACGAGGCAGAGTATCGCTTGGCGGGTGGATGAGACACTGCACCACCTGTTGAACCAATTGTTGGCTCGTCCTTCTTCATAGCGGTGGTCTCCGATTTCACAAGGATGCCACAAGCGGCAAGGGTGAGAAACCACAACACTGGAACAGAAAGTTTCATTCTCGCTTGTAGGGTGCCGGGCAAAACAATAGGTTATTGGTTGTTGTTATTGTTGGCGTTGCTGGATTGGTGCTGCAAAGGAAGTTGGTATTGCCACAGGAAGAATGAGACCCAACATCTCATTCGTCTGAAACCTATAACCGGAACACCAAGATAAAACGTAATGACGCTTTCCACATCACCATCAGGATTTTGTATCTTGGTGTTGTGTTTTTGTATCGCCACTTTGGATCCAAAGATGAGCCAAAGAGCCAAGGACCGATGAAAGTGTGAATGGACCAAGATGGCGGGAACTTTTGTGACCTTGCCACCGCAGCAGCACATAACGATGCGAATCCATTTGGATGACGTACAGACAGATGATAGCGACACCCCATAATACCATATTTATTTTTTGTAGGGCTGTAACGCCAATCGTTTGATTCGGGAAATAATGTACATCCATCCATTGGGACTGGGAATCCACCTCAGTGGTGTCAATCACATTGAAACGACATAGTACTAGTACAGTTAATGTTGATAGTAGGCAGCGTGTCTAGTGAAGAGAGACCTTGCAACTCAAAGGGAATGGTCCCAGTAATAGCGCTAGGTGATTTTAGGTGATGTTCCAGGCTGGTGGTGTTGCTGATCTCAATGGAGTACTATGATAACAGAAGGCAACATCCTAGCAACTGGAAATAGTGTCAATGTTGTTTTTCAAAAAAGGAAAACCCGTTCAGAATCACCCCCAGAATATACCTCCCACAATGATGTCATCCCTTTGTCACCTTTTATCACCTTTTATCCCTCCAATGCAAGTTTCTGCCATTGCTTCGGCGACTGAACTGAACCGCTATTCCCCAAGAAACTACATACCTCCTCATCGTTGGCTACAATCCATTTGGTAGTACCACTCTGGGACTTGTGGACTGCCTTGCCGCATACCAGGAATGACTTGTTGCACTTGCTGCTAGCTTCAGGTAGCCCTCCAGCAGATTTGTGCATTTGCTTGAGTTGGTAGCCATATACCGTTTTTGACGCGGCAGACTCATAAGCTACGATAATGATATCATAGACTTGGAAATTCGCATGGGGTGGCTTGTACAACACGACATGAGGAAACAAGTCCTGATGCTTGTGAGCAGGAACTGAGTCAGAGTGAATCAAAACATTCAGCTCGTCTAGAAGCAAGACACAAGGAGTATCACTGTTTAGCCATTCGATCTGTTCGGGTCTTACAGCAAGGGGTCGTGCTGTGGATCTGAATTGCGTCGCAGACACTTTGTGGTCAGCCGATACATCAGCCATGGCAGCACTTGCTGCTCCACCCCGAAAAAGTCGTTAAACGAAATCAAAATCGCATTCATGACCGTAGTTCCAAACTTTTTCCCGTGTAAGCGCCATTGAAGTTCTTTCAAGGTTCTGCATTTGTCCCCTCGTGAACAACGTACAAACACCGTTGGTCTGCAACGGACTCCCATGTCATCTTGCGACGCTTCTTGAACGATTTCACTGACACAAATGTCCAGCCAATCTGATGAGGGAGTACAGAACGCCTTAAGTTCATGTGAACCCAAAGGACAAACTGGAACTTCACTAAGCGGTAGCAAACGGGTCTTCGACTTGTCAAAGGGAATCAACTTTGGAGCTGTTCATAGAGAGGGCAGAAAATTAGAAGTGCTTCCCATGAAAACAAAGTGCGAGCGTTAGTACTGACGTACATGTAGCCGAGTCTGGGGTTTCTTTCTTTGGTGCACAGTATTGGTCAAAAAGGAAGGCGCTGATACCAAGCCCGATACCTTCCTCCTTGAGGTCTTTTTTGAAAATTTCCTTGTTGTTGGAAATACACTGCAATGATTCCTTGCTCACGATGGCATGGGAAGTATCTCAACAGGCGTCAGAGTACTGGTCAAGAAGGAAGGCGCTGATACCAAGCCCGATGCCTTCTTCCTTGAGACATTTTATGAAAATTTTCTTGTTGTTGGCAAGAGACTTCAAGAAGAACTGGTTTACAACATCTAGCTTGAAGAGTCCAACGAGAGTTTCAACGACGTCTTCATCAAGGTGACGAGGGCGTAGACGCCGGGCAACATCGACACAGAAATCCGTCCAGTCTTCTTTCTCCCACTCTTCGCCTACTTTGTCTTTCATCCCCTTCTTGATGGTACTTAGCCATTTCTTGTCATCATCTCCACCAGACGTGCTAGTTCTTGCCTTTGCTTTTGTAGACTTGTCAGTCAAGGTCTCCGAGTGAGGTCGTTTCTTTGCGTTCTTGTTGATTTCCATTTCCTTTTCTGACATGCTGATGTTCGCAGTTGTTGTTTCTATGGCTGCTACATGAAGATGATGATGATGATGATTTTGGGATTTTGAGGTAACCTATCCTGTCCACAAGATATCCAAGAGTTGGCTGTTACAATCGAAAACCCCAACTGGCATGGTCAATCGTCGGGTACTGGCGGCCGCCTACGGACAACACATCATAACGCCCGTATAACGCCTACCATGCCATCGTCCGCACCCTGCTGTCTTCTTTCATCTCCTTGTATGAGAATTCGTTGAGTGGAACGATACCCGGTTTGGGAATTTGGATCTTCTCACTTTGCTAATGGTGAATGACAACCCTGCCATGATTGATTGGGTGCCTCCCGAGGTTTGTACATTGGATTTTCTCAAGACTCTCGAAACCCAGACTTTGTTCGGACGTGTCCAGTTGCTGTCCGGATGCGGGTAGTATCAATGTCTAGTAAACCACTATTTCGGTAGTGTTTTCTTCATAGTTCCCTTGTGACAATCACTATCACTCGTCATCTCCGGGAAAACTCCAATGATCGCCCGGCTCATGCTCCAGAGGAAGCCATGGAATGGCATGATTCGTATCCTGGGTAACATAATGAAGATCATCCGAATCATCCAATGACGGCTGAATATGTTCGGCAATGGCAACAGCCACAGCCGACCGGACCAAGGCAAAGGAAGGTGTCTTGCGTGGTTTCGTCTTTTTGTCGTTGTCACCGTCGCCGGCGTCGGCGTCGTTGCCTAGTTTGTGGTACAAACGTCCCGACTTGGAGGATAGAAACAACTGTTTTGAATCAAATGGTTTCATCAAGGTTCCACCGTAACATAAGTTTTGTTGATCAGGAGTAAAGGAATGAAAGACAATCGGGGTAGCGGCCGGACGAATGAAATTGATCTCCTTGCCGCAAAGGGAGACATACGGATAGTCTTGAAGAATACCCTCGGAATCTAGAAACTCTTCATCCTTTGGTCGGCAGTGCTGAACTCTGGAGAAGAAGAAGTTCAGAAACTTGTCATCCTTGATGGAGGTTGCAATATTTTTGGGAAGGGTTTCCTCTGGAGTTCATATATCATTGGGGCGTTTGGAAGAAGCATACCACAAGGGGGAGTGTGTGAGCAACAACAACACATTTTTCAAGTTGACTATGATAGACCTGGTGACACAACAAACCGCATACCCAGAAATAGTCTTCCTTGTAGATCCACATTATAGAAGTATCGTCGGATGTCACTCTCTGCATGTCGTTCGTAGAATTCGGGAGTTTTCACAATGGTGCGAAACCATTTGTCAATGTGGCGACCACTGGTGTCCTCTGTAGAAAACGAATCAGAAAACAAGCATATTCTGGAACTCGAGATACACCTCTTTTGAGTCTTTAGAGGAGAAAGGCATCTCTGGTGCCAGTGTTGTTGTCTACTAGCAATAGCAGTGATCATGTTGTTGGGAAGTTGGTGTTGCAGTGTTGGGTGTTGGTGTGGAATGATTGTGGCGAAAGATTTAACGCCTGTATAACTCCTCCAAGGTGACGTCACCAGACTTGTGGATATGATACCGGTCATGATGACGACGACGACAGTGTTCAAAGAACCTCAACAGATCGGACAAGCGGTGAATGGTGGAGTATGACGACTCTCCCCATTGGAGCTAGAGTGACGATCTGCGGGATAGAAAGCAGCGAGTATGATTGCTCTTGTGACAAACACAAAGTGTGTGGGTCCTGCGTACAATTCAATACGCTGCTGCGTTTGATGATGGTCGAAGTCGAGGACGACGGTGCGTGGCAGGTGACTGACTCTTTTGGGGTCTTGAGAAAGCAGGATTTGGCGTCTAACAACGTCTTTCTATGTGGACTGTAGATTCGACGGAATGTAGTACAATATTGGGAGCTTTCCTGGTTTCTGGTGGAACCCATGAATGTATGATTGGTCTAGTGCCCGAATCGTGTCGACCTATCTTTCCTAGATTGGGAGGTCGACTGGTGCAAGTCACCGAGCGGTTTTCGGATAGTTCCAGCAAAAACAAAATAGATTTCAACAAGCAACTCAAAGGTGTTGCACTGGCTGTACTTGTCGATAGGTATGTCTCTGGGGATGAGGTTATCAACAGCTATCTAGGAGTGGTAGAGAGTGACAATGAAATGGACGCAGACGAGGACGACGATGATGATGACGCAGTAGATATTGATGATGATGACGACGACGACGACGACAATGATATCAACGAAGATAGTGACTTGGATGTGAGTTGATCATCGAGAGTAGAGAAAACATTCTTTATGGGGACCATTTCCTTGTTCTACTTTTCCACTATCACAGGCCCGATCTCCTGCTACCTCTTGTCATGGAACCACGCAAATAGTATTCCTGTTGTATTATGAACTAGTGTACTATAATAACATACAATATTATTATCGCCGAAGAGATGATGAGTGTGTTTTGTAGCGACATGAATTAATACAATCCAAGATTGCGGTCGGTTGGCGGCGCCAATTTTCCGGACTACAAGCATGTTTTCAATACGAGCGAAGGTAAATTACTCAAGACCATTGGTTGGTTTTGGGGAAGGTATCGTAACGTGTTCTTTTTATCATTTCTTCTCCCACCACTACTGGTATCAATCCAATCCAACCTATTCAAACCTATTCAAACCTATTTTCATCCATTCCAACTCTGATTGACAGCACCGAAGCCTTGCATGCTGCTGGCGTGTTTG
>WXVQ01000378.1:0-11000 GCA_013372465.1 Nitzschia sp. Nitz4 | reverse complement strand
TACTCTTGTTGGCAGATGTCCTAGAGTGGGAAACTGTGAGACATTACATTGTCTTGTTCCAGGGATTAGAGATTATAATTAGAGATTATAAAATAGATACAATCAACTTTTGCAATGTAGTCTCCTCAGATGAACGTTTTGGAAGTCAGAGCCTCCATTAGCAAACTATAAACTCAATACATGATGCGCCTTCCCTAGATTTGCATAATGAGAGTAAGAGGAGAGGTTTGGATACGGGTTTCAGGTGCTTTTCGAACAAAGGTATTGAGTTAGCGAGAATTACAACGGTAGTAAAAAAGGAGTAGCTAAGAGAGCCGCCCTTGGGAGGACAAAGGACAACAACACGTGAGTCAGTTAAGATGTGAATATGAGTACAATAGTTCAATGAAATAAAGAAGCAATGAGGAATCGCTATTGTTTTCATAATGCTTTACGCTTTCATTGATGTTGTGATGTTGTTCGGTCGACTCCATTCAATCCGCAATCTACAACAACGCATTTAGGAGAAACTATTAACTTCCCCTGCCTAATATCACATGATCTACAAGCAAACGCGAAGAATAGTTGGAGGGCAGTGTTGAAGCAAGATTTCAGTCATTTCTGGTGAGTTGTTTTCTACGAGGAAGCATCCACCGTCGTCTGAAGGATATGACTAGGGCAGGAATTGCCTTCCCCTTTGTTAAGTAATATGTACTTCCACCCAGTGGCGGGGAAACGCTCATATAACAAATGTGATGTCTGAGTGTTGGAAAGACCGCCGTGTCGTTTCCAAGCTTGTTTATCATTAGGCCCAGCAGAAGTGCTGGAGCCCTTACTGGGTTTACGGGGTTTCGCGGACAATCATCCTTGGGACACATGATTGGTGGGAATCGATACGCGTACCACAACAACCACCTCTTCCACCCACCACATTTCTGGATTTCTCAATCAGCTTCTCAACCCTGCCAACGACCCTTTTGAAATTCTCACCCCCCGACACATTTTATTTCTACAAGGCAACAGTATTCACGTATCCTCACTGGCAACTTTGCAGCTACGACGTTATGTTATTCCTGCGCCTCAGCTTGCTCTCGCAGGTACTCGCCATGATGGTGATGGCGTTGACATTTGGCAAAGCCGAAAGTGACTGTGATCAATGCAGGCCCCCCATTGAATACAATTCAGCTCTGTACAAAAATAAGTACACCATTGGAGTGTTGGCAATCAGTGGAGAGGCCGCCACTTACGCGAGATACACATCTACTTTCCAAGACTACTTGACAGCTACAGCGGGAGCTCGATTCGACCCTCCCATCGAGTTCGAAATCAATGTTGTCAACTTCCAAGAAATGTACGACCTATCCGAGACCGAAGAAATCGACTTTAACTTTGTGAACCCCAGTGCTTCTGTTTGTATCAGCGCTGAGTATGGATCCCAGCAGCTCGCTACAATGGTCACCCAAGTGACCGTCGACGACAAGGACAGCAACCTTAGTGAATTCGCAGGTCTTATCATTACCAGGGCCGATAACCAAGACATTACAGAAATTGAAGATCTCAAGGACAAAGTGGTTGCGGCCGTTTCGATTTCTGGTTTTGGAGCTGCTCTGCTTCAATTCCACGAAATGGAAAAGGCAGGCCTTTCCTACATAAATGCCCCAAAGCAGTTGGTCTTTGTGGGTAATCAACCCAAAATTGTCCAAGGTGTCCTTACTGGTGCTTACGAAGCTGGTTTTGTGCGAACGGGCATGATTGAGAAGACCACTGATCCTCGAACTGGAGAGCTCATGGATCCCTCTCTTGTCCGAATTTTGGAGGCTCGCCAAGGAATCAGCAGCGGGGAGGTCTTTCCATATGTTCATTCCACCCCCCTGTATCCTGAGTGGAGTCTTGCAGCCCACAAGCATGTTCATCGCGATGTTTCCCAGGCTGTTCAAGAAGCTCTCTATTCTCTCTCTGAGTATGTTGAAGGAACAAGATGTGATGCCACGGAAAATATCACGGCGTTGGCTATGATTGCGCAAGCGGATGGTGGCTACAATAGTTTCCAGCCGACTTTGGCGTCGAATGGAGTTCGAGAGATTCTGCATGGAACTGGTTTCATTAATGTCGCCGATGATGGTGTCTGGAAATGTTCCCGCCCTGCCGAGCTATACGAATCTATT
Source organism: Nitzschia sp. Nitz4 (assembly GCA_013372465.1). Taxonomy (NCBI): domain Eukaryota; phylum Bacillariophyta; class Bacillariophyceae; order Bacillariales; family Bacillariaceae; genus Nitzschia; species Nitzschia sp. Nitz4. The sequence goes on along the minus strand of WXVQ01000378.1, from coordinate 8,856 downwards.
GTTTGCCCTGAAGGATTTTTTAAGAAATCCGAGGTTTCGTTTGCCGCATCTTGTGCTGAGCAAAACGCAACTTGCCCTGAGGGCCTCTCCTGCTCTTGCAAACCTTGCTTTGAGGCATCAGCTGTCGAGGTGGCTCCAGCTAACTTGTATGAGCCCGGATTGGGTTGTGAGAAAATGTCTATCTGTGGTTCGATCCAACAAACCCAGTCAATGCTCTTCAGCGTTGTGGACAACCAAGAACGTGAAGGTCTCGATATCACAGTTAAAACATACTCCGGTAGCGATGAGGAGGAACTCACTGTACGGGCTGGTGATTCTTCTAATGTGTACGAGTTCAACTTCAGCGCCAAACGAGTTGGGACCGCCATTCTTGAGATTTATGTTGGGGATGAACAAATTCCAACGTCGCCCATTCGAGTTCAAGTCACGGACCGCGACTGTGGGGACTTCTCTGACAGTGAATACCGTGTTGCCAATGTCGATGGAGAGTGTGTATGTTCTGACTCTTCCTATGAAATGTTCAATCGGTGTGTCTCCCGTGCCACTTTTTACCTTGCTATCTTCATTCCTGTGGCATGTTTACTCGCTGCTTTGGCTGCTATGTATATTCGGCGGAAGATGGCAGAAGCTGATCAGTTCTGGCAAATTGACTCTGAAGAAGTAAAGGTGTTTGAACCTAAAAAGGTTATTGGTAAGGGAGTCACTGGTTTGGTTGTCCTCGCCGAGTACCGTGGTTCGAAGGTTGCTGTCAAGCAGGGAATTCGACGAGATCACGATAAACACGGCAAAGGGAAGCACAAGGACGAGAGTGGAGCTACAGAAGACATGCACGATGATGATGATGTGGAGCAGCCAAAGAGGCGCCACCGACTATCGTCTGTGTGTGAATTGAACTCTGCTGGCTTTGCCATGTATGGAGTTCACATTCTTTCGAAGAGCAGAAGTACGGCATCGAAGCCCACAGTCGGCTCTCTGGAAACCGAGTTTCAACGCGAGATGCGTGTCCTTTCGCAGTTGCGTCATCCCAACATCGTTACTATGATGGGAGCTGTCGTAGCAAACAAGTCACAACCTGTCATTGTCATGGAATATATGGAACATGGCTCCCTTCGGGCCGTCCTTCAAAATCCAACAATCGAAATTGGAGGGGAACTTCATCTCAGTATGCTTCGCGATATTTCGCAAGGAGTTCGATTCTTGCACTCCTGCAAACCTGCTATTGTTCATGGTGACCTGAAGTCAGCCAACATATTGATTGATTCTACCTTCCGTGTCAAACTTTCAGATATTGTGTTGACCAATCGTGGGCGCGTGACAGGAACGCCGCTCTGGATTGCCCCCGAGCTGTTGCGAGGTGAATGTGCGAACACGACGGCTAGTGACATGTATTCTTTGGGAATTGTTCTAAGCGAAATGTACACCCGTACGGACCCTTACAATGAAGCTACAGAAGAAGATGAAGAACTGATTGGTCAAATCGCTGATCCTGCTGTTAACCGACGCCCCATTCTTCCTCCTGGGGTTCCATCCAAGATGAAGAAACTAATCAAATTCTTGTGGCATAGTGATTCTTCTCTTCGCCCTACTGCGGATGAGTTTGACAACCGTGTCCAAGAGCTTGATGTGCAGTCTGTTCGCGTGACCACTCGAAACACCGGCTCCAACGGTATGGCTGGAGAGGGGTTGTATCGTCGTCGCACTCAACAAGATCAAGCTCGAGATGACTTTGTATACCAGGCGTTCCCCCGTCATGTGGCTGACAAGCTGAAGGCTGGGCGTCGCATCGAGCCAGAGTCTCACCCAATGGTGACAATTTTCTTTGCCGATATTGTGGGCTTCAACGAGATTCAAGCATCGGTTCCGCCACTTAAAGTTTCAAGTATGCTGGACCGATTGTACTTGAAGTTTGATATGTTGGCTCGGAAGCATGAAGTCTTCAAGGTTGAAACGGTGGGGGACGCGTACATGTGTGCTTCCAATTTGTCTTCGGATCAAGATGACGACCATGTGAAACGAATTGCGTTGCTAGCTTTGGATGTTATTCGCTTGGCCAACGAAACGTTGATCGACGAGGAAAACCCCGAGCTAGGCCACGTAGAGATTCGTGTAGGCTTCCACTCTGGAGCCGTAGTATCGAATGTGGTAGGATCATTGAATCCCAGATTCGGTCTGTTCGGAGACACTGTGAATGTGGCAAGTCAAATGGAAAATTCCAGCGCGGCTGGAAAGATCCTTTGTTCCGAGTCTTCGGCAGTGTTGCTAGAGCAACAGGCACCCGAGCTAGAAGTGTCAGTACGAGGCATGGTCAACGTAAAGGGACGCGGACCCATTGCAACCCACTGGGTCACTCGATGGAGTTAAAGTGGCAAGGATTTACTAGCGATACAAACTAAGAATAGGGAAACGTAGTACATGATGGCTTGTGGTGAAAGGCAGATCTAACTCTCTGTCGAATGATAGGGGGACGGAGCCTCTACCTACGTATGAAGTTTGGAAATAGTGGACTACAACGGTACGCAAGTGTTCTACACTCCTAGGTAGTTCGTTACCCGGTAGACTCTCTTCTCGGGACTATGGCACTACCTACACAAAGAAGCATCAAACTCCAGCTCTACCTAACAAATTGACAGTTCTAACCCGCATCGGTAGAGGTGTGAATGCACTAATAGTTCTATAATACAGTAGCTGTGTAGATACATGTCAACTCCTTAGTTGCGAGTCAGCTTGCCCGACCCAAAGCCGTGTACCAACCGCGACGATGGCTTGGCACCACTGCTGACAGTTCGACGTGCAGGAGCCATGGATCCCAGTGCCTGTCGTAGACGCTCGGACTTGAGAGAGGAAGATCGTAGCTTTTCTCCTGACTCTTCAGGCCCCCAACAAGGTGTGGGCAAATCAAGAATATTCTTGGGTGATCGTGACCCAAGACTGGCCGAACTGAGACTCCTTGACTGTGAGTTTCCTTGTCCTTGGGGTGAAAGAACCCGGTTGGGCAGTTTGGGAGGACCTGCAGGCATGACAGTGTTGGACGTTGATCTTGTCAAGGATGCCCTAGAATCTTTCTTCATGAGAAGAGGATTCATAACAGGAACACTGGTAGAACTTCTCTGTAGAGGCCGAGTTGGACATGGTAGGAAATTCATCTCATGGCTACCTGATCCTCCCCGAACAGAGCCAGCGTTATCCCAAGAAGCATTCTTGCTTCGAGAGGGGGGAACCGTCATGAGAGAGGAACGGCGGGGTTTTGTGGAAGCCATGGAAATTCCACTAGAACGGCGACTCAAAATTGGCTGAGAGTTCCAACGAGACGCCAAGTGACAGTCCGAAGATGGGGACGTCATACTAGCAAAGCTCTCCGAGTTGTGGAGACGGTTCTCTTCCGTCAATTGAGCATTGTCATGAATGACTACAATAGAATCTCGCTTCACAGCATTCTCCTCCATCAAGGTTCCTAGGAATGCATTCAAGGCCATGTTCTTTCCAAAACTATCACTTGTATCAGCAATGTTGTATCAGCAATGATGTCACTTGTAACAAAGAATAATAATGCGGGGATGAGAGGCTGAATCCAGAAGATTGGTGTCAAAACAGTAGTACTGGTAGCAGGTTGTTGTTGCTCAACAAGACCAGTGGAGTTGTGTGGGCCCAAGGGGTGCAGATTATAATCTATGGACGCGTTGACCTTTGTGGCGTTCTATCCCCAGTACTAGTAGCCGAGATTTGCTCCAAACTACCGGTACCGGTACTAATGTTAGAATTAACAAAAATAAGAGTCCTTGGGACAATGTCCCTTTCCTTCGAAGTAGTGTGACTTTGGAAAGAGAGTACAAGTGCACATGATATTTTCTCTTTGAAATTGTTAAATATCCGTTCCGCGCCCGGGTTTCTCCGAATCCAAGACTTCCTGTTCCTTATGAAAACCATGTCTATCCATCAATTGATGGTACGCAGGAATTAAAGCAAGTCCCGTTCTGCTGCAGCAAAAATATTTCCATATATACACAGAGTGAGGCTGTCTGAATTTGCAAGATGACTTCTAATCGTATTTGAGTCGAGGTTATTTACAGATGTCTTGACCTTCTTGATCATAGTGGATCACGTGCCAACGAATCTACAAAACGTGGCCTTTATGTCGATCTGATATCAAGTCATTGTCTTCGTCGGACTTCGCAGACAAGCATAACCCCTAAACTTGAATGATTGTGAAGTGCCCCAATAATCCTCACATGTGGTGAGGGATGGGAGATAGTGAGTAGTGATGTTCCTGGATTTGATTCGTTCCGAGAATCTCTATATTCCCAGACATCATGGGCACTTTTACATCGGCATAGTTCGTGTTTACGGCAGCTTCTTGGTTGCTTGAACCAAAATTGTCCGACAGCCGCCGGAAATACAAAATGGATAGGTATTAGTACTCGTACATAATCGTGCCCATAATCTTAGGTTGGATCAATCAATTCTCCACTTCCATGGGCAACTAAGTGAAACATCACTTGCTACTCTAGTAGTAGAATGGAAACTACCTCGGACCTTTTGGCCTATTTTTTGTTCCCATTTTTGTATTTTACTCATCGTGCCTCATGCAGGCGTCTCTCTGTTGTAGTCTACAAACTCCGGCATTTTACGTACTCGTACCAGCTTCTTAGTGGATTGCAATGTGCCTTGGGGATTTCCTTCTCAGGGACTACCACAATGCGACATCCATCATCTTCGCCTATTGGGAGCAATTTCTTCCTTCAACAAACCCTGGTCCAAAGCTTGTCGTAAAACTTTCCGTCTTGACCGGCGTAGACTCTAGCTAGCGATACTGGTAGTTCTTGTCGCCTGTCCGCCACATCCATAAAGGCCATGCCGTTGTCATCTACGGCTACTAGAAAGTCAGTTAGAATGTAGTCTTCCATACCTTATGGACAGTCTTGGCGAGGAATGGTAGCCCACCTTTGGCCGACGCATTGCAAATCCAACATCTTGCCAGAATGGCTCCGATAGTAACAGTTCCGATGAGAGTTGGCATACCACGCAAAACCCATGGAACACAGACATTGATTCAACACCTGTCGCAATCGAGGACACTTGCATTCGTCCAGCAAGAAGGAACTTGTGGGTGGGATATTCTTGGAACAAGGCTTCACATGATTGTCAAGTCAACCTATCTTGGATGATAGCAGAAAGCGTATACGAAGCTAAATGACCTTTCAGGGTGAAATGGTCTTCGTGCTCTGTACACAGACGTCCCAATACTGCTCGTAGTGGACGTATGATGGCCGGTAGCTGTAGCCTTCTTTGGGCCGTGGTGATGCTTGTCACAATGAAAACAAGAAATCGCGATGATCATCCAAAAGACTGGCTACTCCTTCTCCTTCTGCCGCTCCCAAAACAAGGTCGAGCGAACGTTTGCATACCTAGCTTGTTGGGATGATTCATACACCAGGATTCATTTGATGGACCATATCTTGTACTCGTTGGATGGAGCAGGAAGAGTCCATGCCGCTTAGATCTAACTTGTTGAGTAACATATGTCTGCCACCTCACTTTGACTAGTGAGCAAGTCTGCAATTCCTTTGGACATGCCACCTTGTTCAAATTGCTCCTTCTGTAACGGAGGTTGTGTCGCACGAGATTGTGCTGTGGACTGCAAACAGGTTTCAAAAGTACTCGTATCCAGCAGTGTAATCATGATATCCAAGGCAACTTGGCCCATGAGTGGAATTAGCAAGGCAGATGCCTCTTGAGACAGGGCTCGCACAGACTTGGGATCTGTCACTCCTCATTTTTCCACAACAATATGATCCAGTGGAGCTCCATGTGTCGCGCGTTTCATCTCACTAAACGAGACCATTTGACTTTTGGATCTAAGCAACTCCTCTCGCTGGGTACAAGATGCACATCCATTTTATAACTGAATCATAGTGGTGACACCACCACCATTTGTACTAATCCAAGTCCAGTTGTTGTATGGGGCAAGCCATTGGCAAGCAAGAGGCGAGCATCAAGGTTGACACTTGCGAGATCATTCACCACTACATCAATCCTCAAGCCCTGTAGAATATGTTGAATATGTTGAAGCAAGGTGGTTTTCCCAGCTCCAGAGAGCATAGTGATGGGGATTGGTTGAAAGGAAGCAGCACCCTGTAGCCACAATAATGACACTATTGGTCCTACTACCGGTAGGGACAAAACGGACACGAGCAACGACCAACTACAAACAGAGTTCGGTGTCAACGTGATTGAAGCGTGGAATTGGTCGTGGTGTACTACTCGTAGTAGTTGGAACAACCTAGGAGTAATGTAGCAACATGATGGGTAACTCTTGTGGTGCGTTCTTGCTTTGCAAGAAACCGATTCTTGGGTACGAGGAGCACAAAACACCGCCAGCGCGTACCTATGAAATGAATACTCGTACTTCGCACCCATGTGTATCCATCTCCTCCCACCGTAGACTTCGCCAAAAAACTGTTTGCTAGTTGGGACTGCGCCACCTGAGAGATGTTGTGAGAGCAACCATAAAATCCAACGAATGTGGAATGGTGTGTTAGTGCTTTTCTGCACAGCACAGTTACAGTAAGGTAGTACTTGTAGGAACCTATCATGAATAGGGTGAAACGACTAGCATGGTGGAGTTTGATTGCAGGAGGCTTGGTTGTGACAACATTCCTCAATGTACAAACATTGGCATTTTGTGTCTCTCCCATTCCTCCTCCTATCGCTGGATGGAAGACACCTGTTTTCCCATCCGTCAGCTATTCGCGTTCTCTTCCCACACAAACTCGTACCGCACGGTATTTGGCCTATATCCCACCGGAAGAATGTGAAGATATGAAGGAAAATGCATACTCCACCATCAAGTTGTCTCCATCTGGGAATGTCAATGTTTCTTCGGTCCCTGTCAAACTTACACCAACTGTTGGAGATCTGGTGCGATATTACGATTTGGATGGGGGTCAACTCCATGGTGAAGAATTGGTTGGACGCATTGTCTTTTTATCGAGAATCTTGCCAAAGGAAGCGAAAACACAACTCACATCGACGAACGCAACCCTCCATTTAGAAGATCCGAGCCACAACTACAACAACAGCAGCAGCAGCAGTGCCACCTGTTCCTTTCTCGCCGAGTTGGAGCCTCTCGAAGATTTGGGTGATGGATACTTTGGAGAATACAGTTCAACACAATGGAAGAAGGCGTGGAGACTTCTTCGGAACAAACAAACCACTCGTCTCGTTTCCGATATTAGTCCCCTCAGGTACGTCTACGTGCGGGCGGAACATGCCTACAAGGTACCACTCTCCCGACAAAATGGTGCACTCTTGGTCCGCCAAGAAAACTATGATTGGCAAGATTGGAATGGAACTATACAAAAGGGAGGATCTCACTACTCCACCGATATTGACCCCAAGGTTTGGGAGTTGGGCTTGCAAGAGTATGAGCAATTCAAGGGGGAGTGGGTTCGGCAAACCGCACTCCTTGGAATGACTGGGACTCTTGTGACAGGAGCAATCAAAGGATCTCAAGTGGCTGTCATTTTCGCCATTGGTGTACTGGCAGGTTTACTGTATCTCTATCTGCTCATGTCCAAGATTGATGCGCTTGGCCACATGGTGGAGTTGACCCGAGCAGCAACACAAGAATCAAACGACAGCCCATCCTCCAATTCCACTTCACTGCAATTACTTTCCAGTGAAAAGAGATCTACTTCCAAGTATCATTTGAGGTTTCTTTTACCAGTCCTAGTATTGATGGGCATTACATGGTACAACCACAGTGTGCAACTCTCCACCGCGGCGTCCCCCAGTATCGACGTGGTCGACACTATGATTGTGACGGAGGCAACCACTTCCACTTCACCTTGGAATAGCATCTCACAAGAACAATTCATCGCTTCCATGTCGGGATTCTTAATGTACCGTCTCCCTTTGTTTTGGAAACAATGGGAGGCAGTGTTGGCGTCAGCCAATGACACATCGCTGCCCATGTCGCCCTCGAATCTCCCTCGGTTTGGAAGTACCCAAATGGCCGTGCAACTGTTCAAGGCAGCCACCACAGCTCATGCAGAATTACTGGAGAACGAGAAAGATCATTCCAACCAAACGGTACCCGTCATGATAGTGACTGGACCGGATATTGCTGGCCGCACACAGCTCCTCCGAAAGGTAGTGGATCAACGCCAAGATGGTCGATTCCGTCTCCTCCAATATGTTGCACCCAAGGAGTCACTTTTGTCTCTGGACTCCATTGACGATCTACAGTTTGTGGATAAATACACTGGTAGGGAACTAGCCTTGACCAACGAGGATCTACTCGCATCGAAATCCGAGACGGTGACCCCAGTGTTGGTATTGGATGTTCCCGTGGACGCTGTAGAAGGTGTCAATACCAAGTTGCAAGAGGACCCTCGGTTCACGGCAATGAGTATGTGGGTAAGCTTGCATGATCTAAACTTTTTGTCACGTCGCATCGAAGAAGAACTGGATGCAGGACGTATCCCTGTCCCGCCGGGTCAAACACGGCATGCCGTGAAGCTTCAGTGTGAAGAGAACGTAACCAGAGATATTCAATACGGACTGGATTCTGACATGTTCCATTCTGTTCTGATCGTCGATGACGGAACGGACAGTTGCAAAGAATTTGAATCCACCGCTGACTTTCTCTTTCCAAAGCCGACGGCATTGACAGTGAATGAAATGGATTACTGACAACGTACGAGTACTGGTACAAAAACGTGGCGGACACAATACGAAGAGGCTCCTCGTCCATTCTGAGCCATAGACGCCTACAACCGCCAAAAACCATACTAGTAGACAGAAACTACGAGTACGAGTACGAGTACGAGTACAAGAAGCATGGGAGGATGCCAACGA
>WXVQ01000152.1:406928-475225 GCA_013372465.1 Nitzschia sp. Nitz4 | reverse complement strand
AGGTAATTCTGAACAGTAGAATGTGAGTACTATAGCAACAACATGGCTAAAATTTGATTGATAAAAAGTGGTAGGGTTCGAGAAAGAGGAAATTATGGTCTTGGGAACTTGTCGTTCCAAACCATCCCCGTTTACTTCAGCGAAAGGACTTTGGAGTTGACCATGAACGGAGAGTCAAAATCTGTCATTTGACCCGCTGTTTTCCCTGGCACTGGGAAGACACGACAACTCAGACTTTTGTTCCATCGTCCTGCGATTCCTGCTACGTCCAGGATCAGAGCCGAAAGTTCCTGTTTAGTGCAGTCTCCAGGAACAGGGACTGTATCGACACCGACCCCGCAAACACTGCTGATGCTCAAGAGATCCGATATCCTGAACTTGCTGGGGTCTGCTTCTAGAGCTGCAAGTTGGGCCAACCTAGCATCCTCACAAAGTGGCAACATCAGGCCACAATATCCTGTCAATTGAATCCCTGGCAAACTCTGGAGAGACTTGGTAATTTCTGCAGCAGCTCCAACAGTGCCCGCGCCTCCAAATACTTTCACTTCTTGCAGCTGCTCAAGTGCCGCCGCCACTGATCCGCTTTCATCCAGCGAAGGATTAAGACTTGAATCTATTCCAAGGAAATTAACTTTTTGGGCCCTTGCAATCTTTTGGCAAGTTTTCTGCAACGGTTTTAGCACTTCAGAATAAGCGTCTCCAAACTCCTTCCTGATATTGTCTACAGTCTTGCAACTTCCAAGTAATTCTCGCGCAAGAGACCCATTCTCCAACCCTATAGCAAACTGCAATGGAGGGGGTCGCGTATAGCCATCGACCACAAGTCCAGGTTCGCCTTTGGCAACAGGAAAGAATGGAATTCCATGTTTGCAACTCGATGCAGCACAAAATCTGAAGTTGCCAACACCTCCCTTGACATGTGCGGCGGCGTGTGGTCTCTCTCCAAGTTTTGAAATAGCCAAGATAACATCTGCTGCACAGTCAGCGCTAGCCACATCACCTGCCTCAACGACACTCGAACATGAAATGCGGTGGGATCTGGCAACGATGTCGGGACATAGTCTTGCTTCTTCTTCATTCGTAGCAGGGCCAACCGAACAAAATTCAATTTGGTGGAGTTGTAGGTGCTGATCTACACGATCAAGACGGGTAAGCTTGTCTGGTCGGGCCCGTTTCTTCTTTCTATTACCTAGCATATCGAACTTATTCCAGGAATCTTCTTCATCGTCCAAAACAGCATGGTTAGTTTCTTGTTCGTAGTCCTCCTTTGACAGAAGCATCCACTCCCCAAACGGGTTTGTCGCAATTCGTAGAGACTGGACCGTATAACCTTCTGATTTGAGATCCCTCTCAACATCACGTAGCAAACTCGCACAAGCTTCAAGCTTGGATTCGGCTGTCTCGTCGCTGAACAGGTTCCCCCAAGTCACCAGAAAATCCTTCGCCTGGAAATTGACGAAGACAGTGATGGCACGGACTATGGGCTTTCCCAAGGCTGGTGTGTCCTTGGAGGGGCTATGCTCCATTTCAGTATGTTCTGTGTGTTCAAAGTCAGTGGTACCCATATCCGAAACAGTGCAGTACTGGTAGCAGTTGACAGTGACGAGGTTCTTCTGCTTCTGGATTTGTGTGGCACCTTGGATCGGCAAATACGAGCAACGAGAGCCACAAGCAGTGGAGGGCGAAAGATAATTGACGACGTCTGGTGTCAAATTTTGATGACAAATTACTATGCATAGTTGACACCACTGTGACAAAATCTCAGAATCCTTTCTACTACCGCCACCGTCACCTTCTTCCGACGACGACAACGAACTGGTGGCGCCAACAACACAACGATGGGAATCCGAACCAAATAAATGAACAGTTCCGACCACCAGCTCTCGTCCCGCTAAAAATACGAAATACCCAGAAATAGGATCAGCTGCAATTTCGTTGGAGGTAACTTGTTGTGTCTTTTCTGTTTCTCATGTATAGATTGACCACCATGCCGCCTTCCCTGCAGCGATTGAGTAACTTGAAAAATATGCGAACTCATTCGATGCGTAGAATTTCGAACCATTCTCACTATGGGAGATCTGCATGGGCATCGCGGGTTTCCAGTGCTCCAACACAAACGTCGAGGGCCATGGGTAGCTGGACTAAGTGTCGGCCCAAGAGAATAAGGATGATCACTGTGGATGTTACTGGAACTCTAATATCTTACCGGGGAAGCCTCGAAACTCATTACATGGGAGCAGCAGCGAAATGTGGAGTAGACATTGTAGATACCAGCAATATCAAAGTGGCGTTTGCAAGAGCGTACAAAGAGACCTTGGCAAAATATCCATGTTTTGGTGGAAATGAAATATCTACAAAAAGCTGGTGGAAGGAATGTGTCAGCCGTAGCTTCTACTATGCCAACGTTCAGATGGACGAGAGCACGGAAGATCGTGTGTTCCAGAGAATCTACAGTACGTTTGGAAGTAACGATGCCTACGAAATTTTCCCTGACGTCACTCCGTTTCTCGACTGGGCCAACCGGAAGGGGATTGTTTGTGGCGTCGTCTCGAATGCAGATGAACGCTATGGAGACAACGTCCTACCAATGTTGGGCTTGAGTTTGGATACCTTGCCTTTTCAAGTCTACAGCAAAGATGTTGGACTCGAAAAGCCTGACCCACGTGTATTCAACGTGGCCATGGCTAGAGGAGAGCAATTCCTGACATCATCAGACCCCCTTGAACCAGGGCATATCCTACACATTGGAAATAGTTTCAACATTGACTTCGAGGGTGCTCGTGGAGCAGGGATGCATGCAGTCTTGTTGGATAGATACAACGATGCAGAGCTTGCAGACGAGTGGCGACGTTGTGGTGCGCCAGTGTTCAAAGACTTGCTGGATGTTGTTGAGCTTCTTGGATATAGTCATTGCCAATTCGGTTGACACAACATATTGAAAACCTGCTGGGTCATCAATCACTCAAAACAGATTTCTCGATGCAATACGACACGGCCCACTAGTTGTAGTCATAAATAATACCATCGCCAAACTCTAGGACCCTAGTTCATATTGACTTCAAAATCAGGGTGTGGGTGTTGTACCCTGGTGTAACTCGGATATCATGGTGTCCTGTTTCCTGTTTCCTGTGTCCTGTTTCCTCTATGAATGACAAAAGACATACGCGCTTGGAATGATATGGAAGGCTCGTTTCGAATCAAATGCTCGTTCGATCACCCAGAACCTGGGAAGTCCGGTATATCGCGTTGGCTTGTCAGACACGATGTTGAGTGGCTATGACCGAACTCATTAGGTCTTCTTGGTCTGGTTGACCTTCCACTGTTGCAAATGATACAAAACAATACTACAAGCAACATTGACGTTAAAGCTGGCGGTGCCCATGCCATACTGTGGAATCCTCAACAGGTGTCCATGGCATGATTCCAAGTGTTTGGGGTGAATTCCTTGACCCTCATTTCCCATCAAGATTGCAATGTCGCTGGCAAGTGGTTTCATGTCTGACCAAGCATTGGAAAGATCAAACCTTGAGTCCAACACTTGAGATGAAGCGTCAATCTCAACTCCTACCAATGCAATTCCCTTATCCGTCATATGATCCACACAATCCTTCCATTTTGGGAATTGTAATAGTTGTATTCTGTCTTGATCCAGTGCCTTTTGGAACGACTTGGGTATCCACTGCGTGGCTTGTTGGTTCTTGGCTTGGCCAACGACCCATACTTGGGTACACCCAAACGCCAGGGCAGTTTTCATGAGAGCTTTGACGTTTGCCAACTTTTGAATGTTGCAAATAACAAGGTAAAACCGGGGTGGATTCGACACACCAGTGTCCATTGAGTTGGTGTCTGTCGTTGTGGTTAGAGACGTGTCCGTCATTATTCTGTTGGTCAGTGTCGGTGAAATGTGAACGTGGCTATTGCCTCTTCACCATTGGAAATGAGGGGCGATGATGGATGGTTGTCGCAACCTTCTTGTGACTCGTATGACACGTATATACGTATGAATGTACCCTCACCGAATGGACTGCGGACCAACCACACACACCCCCCTTATTACTCGTACATGCTCCATTCTTGCAAGAGATTGGTGGGTACTTGTTTGGGAATTGCCTTTATTGCCTTTCAGTGGAATTCTGTAGGGTTATCAGAAGTTGTACATCAGCAGGTAGGTTCTGCACTCAGGCACGATGAACACTTCGGCCCTTCCCAAGAAAGAGACCGTGGACATGTCCACCAAAATTGGCTCTAGGATTGTGGAGCCTGCGCTCCCAGTGGTCGATGCCAGTCCCCCAACCTCCAAGGAAATCTCGTTCAATGATTCCCTCATGGGTTTCTGCAAAGAAAACGTCCCTCTTGAAGAGAAGGAGGGGATTCAAAGGCGAGAACGTGTCCTCAAGCGTATGGGTACTCTCTGTCAGGATTGGATCAAAACGGTCTGTCGCAAACGCGGTTTGCTTGCAGATGTGGTGGAGAGTGCTGGTGGCCAACTCTTCACTTCAGGTTCGTATCGATTGGGTGTTCATGAACCAGGAGCTGATATTGATACTATTTTGGTTGCTCCCAACGTTTGTACTCGCCAAGACTTTTTCGGGACACTTCCCTCGACCACCACCGAGAATGAAACCAAGCGTGACCCCGACTCCTTGGCTGAGAGAATTCGACATCATCCAGATGTTACCAATTTTGTGCCGGTAGAAGGTGCAGCTGTTCCTATTTTGACGTTCGATTGGGAAGGAGTCAACATTGATCTACTCTTTGCCCGTCTGAACTCTGCCACTGTTCCTCGGGATTTCGACATCGACAACGATGCGGTCCTTGATGGAGTGGATAGTGCTACTGAAAAGTCTCTCAATGGACCGCGCGTGACCAATCTCATTGCCGCTCTAGTATCGGGTACTCCTCAGCGATACCAGACCTTCCTGGCTGTTGTAAGGTGTGTCCGTAAATGGGCCAAGGCTCGGGGTCTCTACAGCAACAAAATGGGATACTGGGGAGGAGTCAACATCAATATTGCGGTTGCGCTATGTGTGCAACTCTATCCCAATTCGTCTCCCGCCTCCCTCTTGCGAAAGTTTTTCCTAGTGTTCAAGACTTGGAGATGGCCCAACCCAGTTATGTTGACGAAGCCCCATGATGCTGGGTACGGACTCCAAGTCTGGAGCCCGCAGGCTCACAATGCCCGTCAAGTGGCACCGGTGATTACTCCTGCCTATCCAGCGATGAACAGTACGTTGGCAGTCAGTCGCCAAACACTGCAGATCATGCACGAAGAGTTTTGTCGAGCACATGATGTCATTGACAAGCTTTGGAAGGACCATCAAGCCGATCCTGAGGCGGAGCTTGATTGGGGCGAACTCTTCCGTCCATCGGACTTTTTTATTGCGTATCCTTACTACTTAAGTTTGTGCATTGTTGGACCAACGCAAACGGATGCCCAAGCCTGGGTGGGTTTTGTTGAGTCGCGCTTACGCAAGCTAGTGTCGGATATGCTGGGAAGGTCCTTGCCTCTCTCTAAGACGCAGTTGTGGCCAAAAAAGATTGAGGCATGCATCGCCGACAAAACGTCTTTGCTAACGATGGCGCAAAGAAGAAACTCTGTTACGTATATGGTAGGTTTCCAAGTTGACACGTTGAGGATGAGAGGAAACCAGCTCAATATCGAGCTTCAAATGAATCACTTTCGAGAATGGGAACTTTCCCGTTTCCAACCCCTGGTGCCTGGGATGGATGTGCTGGTCAAAACTTTCGAGTGCAAAAATTTGCCCCGCATTTGTTTTGCGATCTATGGGGAGGAAAATGGAAAGGATATTGCCATGAAGCGTAGACGGATGTTGCGTGACGCGGATCCCAAACGACAAGAGCGCAAAAGGCTTCGGAAACTTGAAGCCCTCAAGGCCAAAATGGCAGAAATCCAGAAACGAAAAGAGAGTAAAAAAGTGGAGGAAGCTAATGCGGATGAAGCTGAAGATGGAGGAGAACGGAAACGCAAGAGGTCCAATGCTGATGAAGAAGACAATGACGGAGTTGAACCCGACATGAAGGCAGTCAAGTCAGAAGAGGAAGTGAGGAGTGAAGCGGCAACGGAATCTCTCGAAGAGGAACACGGAGCTGCAGAAACAAACCTGCTGGAAAATGCCCTTGACGCCCTTGACGACAGCGGCAAAACACGAGAAGAGGCAGAGGCCGAGCGCCAACAACTCTTGGCAGGGCAACCCACTGAAGAAGATGAATATGTACCTGTGGATGACGAAGACTTTGGTTACACAGGAGAGGGTGCTCGGCAGGCTTTCCTTGCCAGACCCAAACGTCAAGGAGGCTACAAAGACCCCAGGTCGTTGCCTTTAGCAGAGGAAGAAGCTGAGCTTCTGCGAAAGGCTGGATACAATATTGTCAGTGATGCCGAGCAAGAAACGACATTGATTGGAGGAAACCAGCCTACTCCTTTCCGTGAGATTGCAAACGCTGAGCCTCCAGAGATCGGGAAGTTTGAAATCAAGTTTCGCACGAAGTTCGACATTGTTGAGCTGGATGCCAATGGCCATGTCATCGACAAGGGTGACGATGACTTCATGCCAAGCAAAGGCTGGATTGGTCGCAAAGCCGGATTTGAATTCAAGTTGGGAGAACGAGGTCTTGGCTACTACCGCACTGGTAAGAAAGTTGTGGTTCCCTCCAATACGGCGTATTAGACCGCTTGCATCTGATAGATCACCACACTACCGGTAGTGTTCTTTCTCAAATACGAGTGATGTACTTCTACTAGCTAGAATATGTTGTATACAATGTTGACTCAAATACTTCAAATATTGTAGTGGGTACGTGGGTGCCTTCAGCTCTCCCGGCGTTTGGTTGCCCCCATCTCTAGCAACGAAACAGACTCTTCCGCATTCTCTGTCTCTTTGTTTTGTGGGGGTGAATGTTTTGGGACTGCAACAGGTTTTTCACCTCGCATTGGGGATTGTTGGTAGATGATTCCACCCGCGATACAAACAAATAGTGACGCGATACCGGCGGGGGTCGCATGTTGATCCCAAATGACAAGGTTTAGCAAAATTGTCAAACACTTGTTCATGACTGCAAGACAAGCGAATCGGACAATCTTTTCAGTGAGAAACAGCGGCTTTTGAAAAAGGGGATACCTTGCAAGGTTGGGACCTACCTCCAATGAGAGTATAACTAGTGGCGGAAACGACTGATCGGCACCACCATCCAGAATATCCAATACCAGTTCCAACCAACGTACCCAAGATAAGATAAGGAATGCTTTGGGGAGGGATACGGTAGCCGTCATTAGCCCAGTAGAAGTCCCAGAACTTGGAATATTCACTTTTCATTGTAGCCAAGAACATCATGGGGAGGATTCCCAACAGGTTTGTGTAGACCACTGGGCCACTCCTGGTCTCGAGAGGAACCGACTTGACGATATTTTTGCCGTATGCCTACCAAGTACCAAGGATAAGAGCAACTCCATTTGGTTAAAACAGTTGACTCGACAAGCAATGGCTTTCCCATACTTGAACGTACCATTTCCAAAGCAATGATGATCATGTACAAGCTAGGCCAAAAATAGGCCGACATTCCCTGAGTCTGGAACTTCTCATCTTGGCATGCATATGAATACGCACCCACAACCAAGGTAAGCAGCCCAATCCAGCTTCGGGTGGAGGGCCACTCTCGACCTAAGAAGAGAGCATCCAAAAAGGCGACCACGACAGGCGTCAATGCGCGAAATACAATGACTGTCTCAACATTTGCCAAAGAAAGAGACCTCATATTACAGTAGACACCTGTTGAAAAGAAGAAAATATAAAGCAAGTACGGCTTGACATACTCCCATTTGAGTGGGTCAACTGGAATGTATCCAGCGTAGTTCGCACCGTAGATGATTGCAACACAAGCCACCAACTGGAAGACCACAACGAGGGACGGAAATGGAAGGTAGTGCAACGTCAACTTGTTCAGAAGCACCAACGTTCCCGAGCATAGCGAGTATGCTAGAATCGAGAGGATAACTTCCTGGTTTTTGTTCATGGTTCAACAACACCAACCACGGAATCTTCTGCTGGATAAATGATTGTGCAAACTCGAACGTTGCCTGCCGTTTAAACGCGCAAATCCGGGTGAACCCAAAATTGTCATTGCCGCCGCGACAGTATGTCAGTACCGTACATAGCCTCCTACTGCGCCCTAGAAAGTACGCACCTCGAAAAGCCCGCATTCAAATAGCAGGCGTTTGCTACTGTAATAAGATGCAGGAGGATGAGACCCACTTTGGTTTGTTTTCTACCAAAGCTCACAACAATCGGACGATAGGTGTCTCGAAGAAAATGAATTTTGTACAGAAATCTGCACTGGCAGTGCAACCTATGGTACTTAGTCAGCGAGGTTACTGGTATGGTATGGTAACTTTCTCCACCCACCGGTAGCATCACCGAGATCGAAAACAATTGTTTAGACATATTGTATCAGCGAAGACAACTCCTCATTTCCATCAAATTCACATATCGTCGAAGTTGTCAAAATCCCAACCGGTGCTATTGTTGCCATCATCTTGGTCCTGCTCAGGTATCACTTCAGTTTGCTGTTTTCCTGGAGCTCCTGTTTCAACCTCTGGGACAAGGTTGCTTGTTTTGCAGGCACCCCCTGATGCTGCGGCTGAAGGTGACACGCTGGGGGGCCCAGTTTTCATTCTCGAGTTCCGAAACAGCGCCTTCCCTTCCTCGATTAGTTTTTGACGGTCTACAGTCACGCCGGCACTTCTTAGCCTCGAGACAGCTTCTTGTCCTCGCTTGAGTAGTGCCTCCCTGTCAACAGTTGAAATAGGCTTCGCAGTTGAAGCTGGGAAAGTGATAGGGTGGCGCTGCGTCGCTTTTTCCGAAGTTGCTCCCAGTTTTTCTACGTTGCGGGGTGGTGGTGGTGGAGGATGGTTAGTACCAGCTACTGGAGTGCCAGCGTTCCTACGCTTTGACCAAACACTCCGTCCCTGTCGAAGCAACTCTTCTCTCTTCTCAGCCGAAATGTTGCCTGAACCGGTGGGTGCCATTCTCTGTTTCGCAGTGGGTGCCACACTCGGTGTACGCGTTGCTTTGATTGTTTCAACTTTGGAGGACGTTGCACCAACAATAGCTTCATCCTTCTTCTGGTTCGATCCATTCGATGACTTCACCGACCCAAGTAAGTTGACTGCATTGCTTGGAGCAGATACTGAAACATCCTTCGTTTCCGTCTCAAATTGTGACGGCTGTGAATCTTGCTGAAATTTGACCGTTGTCTCGGGAGATGTTGATTGTGTCAGGGACATTTCTGAAGCAGAAATGTTTTCTGTAAGTTCCTGGTGGTCCTGGGCAGCTGCTTGTTTTCGTGGTGGTCGAAATTCTCCGTGGTTTAGAGGTTCCTTCCGAGATAATGTGTTATCCTGGACATCCTTCTTGTCGATAGTGGATGATGTCGGAGCACTAGTTGGTGACACTGGTTGGACTGATGTGGTCATACTTGTTGTATGGTTCGCTTTTGCAGCGGGTGGGGGCGAAGACTTTTTATGAAAAACAGGTGCCGAAGGAGTCAGTGTGGGCCGTGTCGTCGGGGTAGATATGTTACGCAGCACAGGCGCTTTTGAAGGTTGGGAGTGCTCTGTGGACTCGGGTTTCCCATGGGACGCGGGCTCGTTTGTGGTTTTCTTGCGGTGTGCAGTGCCTGTTTTCCTTGATTTCTTCTCGATGGACACCCTTGGCGGAACGCTTTGCAATGAATGAGAAACTATAGTTGATCCACCCCCTCGGCGCCCATTTGCAACCGATAATAATAGATCTTGTAGGATACTCCCATCATCCAATGCCTGTTCAATCGTGCGCAAACTGGAGTGGAGACGGTGAATAGCCAAGTCGTCAACATATTTTTTCCTTCCATCGGCAACAAGGACAATGGGTGCGTTGAAGTCTGCATCCAGTGTGTGGGCAACTGCCCATCCCAATGCCTGGTCATACCCAGCGTTTCTTGTCATGACAGTGGAACGTTGGGCAGCTACGGTCGAGTATCCACGACCTACAAGCCTCTTCACGATTTCGGGATCCGGAATGAGTATATCATCCTTCTCAACGAAGCGCTCTTCATTGGCCACAATAGCAGCTTGATCTGATGCGATTTTCTGAAGTTCGTGAACACAGTTGCTCGCCGTCAAGTTGCTTGGAATGTGTAGAATTAGAGCACAGCCTAGAAGAAGATTTTCACAAGCATCTGTGGATTCCATGGCAACCCTTCGCGTTTTCAGCGCCTTGGAGTCTGATATGCACCAGTAGATCACAAATCTACTCAATGCATTCATCAATGAATCATGCACTCTGTTGTCAGAAGCCTGACTCTCAAGATCCACGACTAAGCTCTGGATGCTAGCATTGTATTCGTGCAAAGTTCCAAGCTCCAATCTCGCAATTGGGCGATTCAACAAAGCGCGCTTTCTCTCGCCAGGCAAATTGGAACTGTATCTACTTGTCTGGAACTCTAAGGATGTTGCAACCGCACACACCTTATCAAAGGTGTCCATGTCATCTTCGTCCAACATCCAGTTGCCTAGCCGCAACACGGATTGACAAAGCTCCATTTTCGTTTCTAAGTCAGTATAGTCGTCGTTTGACACAACTTTTGCCACCATTGCAAGTTTGACCCGTTGTGCTGCAGCATGGACCTCCGATGAGTCGGTTTGACAAACAATTGACCGACAAATGGCAGCCGCGGCACCGTGTAGTCCAATGGACAGAGCATAGTGAATCACGCGAGATTGAACAATCAAGGCAGAATTCGAGTCTTCCAATCCCAGCAACGTTGCAAGGTGAAATATTGCACCTGCTGGGAGGACCGGTCGGTCTCTATCAGCGACATTATCTGGTTCAAGGATAACATCAGAGCTAGCCCGAAGGCTGCGATTGGCATTCTGGGAAAAATGCTTGTCTCGCCATTGGGGGCATCCTCGAACAACACAATCAGGTGCACTTCTGAGAACAGTCTCGATAATATCAAGTGGCAACTGCCGGCGCAACTGTGTAGGTCCAATGGGCATAGATGCATTCCCCTCGTAGATGACAGTAGCGATGAAATGAGACGCGTCCAGGTATTTCCGTATTGCGGCAAATGTCGCCTGCACCTCAGGAAAAATCTGTCCTACCGTGTCCTGACATTTGATTGCTGCTCCCCAGTTGCTCTCGTCATGATCGTCAGAGAATATTGCGTTCTCTAGGAAATCGATAATATCTGTTTTTGTCCGTTCCCTGTCGATAGTTTCACTTGGAGTTTCCAGCAATGTTGCCAACAGGGAAAATTCTCCCCTAAGTAACATTGGTTGGACCAAGTTGGTCGAGAGCAGTTTTGGAAGGTTTAGTAACTTTTCAAAACCCAGCAAGTTGATTTGGTTGATGTCAGACAACAGGTCGTGTAGAAGACTTGTTCTTGCGTGGGAATCCAGAGTCATTGTGGCAAAGAAGGAATCGCACAATTCCGCTACTAGCTCCGAGCCACTCTCTGTTGTGAAGCGGTGTGAGTCATGTGTTTGGTTGGAGAGCCACAAGAATGGCCGGCAATTCGGCCAGAGCGAGAGTATATCTGAGCATACCAGAAATTGGAAAAGCCGTTCTGTCCGTTCCAACAGTGGCAACCAATCGGTATCTTCAGACAATGACTGGGGGATTCTAGCGGGAAGGACCTCATAAAGGTTCCACACCAAATCCAAAAGAGACCGGGTAGTAGTTGTCTCAAGCTCTAGAACGGACAACGCCATCGACGATGCTTCAATGACATCGAGCACTAAGGTTGACACAACAAACTTGTCTTTGATCAAACGAATGTTCTTCTGAAGTGAAGAGCAGCTGGATTTCCCAATTGCGAGACAAGTCAAGAGCGACTTCATCACGGCAGCTTCCGTCGAGGATTTGTCATGCGCTGGATCTGAGCATGCAACAATCAACTTTTTACAATAATTGACAAGCGCTTCCCCAAGCCTTTTGCCATCCTCGTCACCCGGTCCGACAAGAATTGGTTGAATCAACTCTGTGCATCGAGTGACGAGCTTGTTGCTATCATCTTCTGCCCCAAGGACCAGATCAACAAGCTCTTCTGCGTCCATCGAAAGAAGGTCTTCGGTGTTTACAACGACAGGTCCAAAAATGTGGCTTTCTGCATCTTCGAACTCCAGTGTCTCCTCTAACAGAATTCGGTAGAGAGCAGTCGAACTACGCCAAGTCTTGAACAACTGGAGCAAATCATTGGGAATTGAAACTGCGTTTATTTCAGTGACATCCACCCCAAAGCACCGAAGTCCTAGTTTGCACAGCGCGGCTACCTCATGCATGTTTCCTGTGAATCGCTGGAGTTGATTTGCCCGAGCAACAAACCAGTCTGCAGT
Source organism: Nitzschia sp. Nitz4 (assembly GCA_013372465.1). NCBI lineage: Eukaryota > Bacillariophyta > Bacillariophyceae > Bacillariales > Bacillariaceae > Nitzschia > Nitzschia sp. Nitz4. The sequence goes on along the minus strand of WXVQ01000152.1, from coordinate 462,834 downwards.
GACGACTGGGGCATCCCCCTTGCGAGTTGAGTTGTAGTCCAGCACTAACTGCTCATCCTTTTCACTGCACGTGACTTTCAGTCCACGTGACTCGAGTAGGAGGTGGGGCATTTGAGACCAGTGCAGTGGCGAAACGCTTTCGACTTCCGGAAAGAAAGTGTCCAACCATCGAGAATCTTTGATTATTGGTATCAAATGGACAAACTCGTCTGGGCGAACGGTCAGTGGGGTAGCACCAAGGATCTCAAAGCGAGCATTTGCAAGCTCTGCGCCATGACGGAAAACCAGAATTGACAAAGTATGGATGTCGCCTCGCCTCGCAGCACTGAAACCAATTGATTCAATCCGTGCTTCGATGAACTCCTCCCAGAACGCTTGGCTGCTTGGTTCGACTGAGAATCTTTCGCACAAGAGTTCGTATGTACCCAGTTTGATGAGCAAACCACGGATTCGATACAAAGAATCGGCTGAAGGACGATGAGCACGGCCCATTGTAATGGCGAGTTGACAAAGGTCTCTTAGCTCCTTCAATGGCACTCGAATTGTTGATTGTTCTGGTTCGCATACGTGAAGAGTCTGTTCCACAATGTATTCAATATTCTTGGTTTCGGCTAGACTCTCAAGTTCTTGTTTGGTTTCCCAAATACGCCTGTGGCATTGCTCCAGGATGTCGGCGAGAGAAGCCTGGTCAAGGTCATCAAGCTTTCTCGCCGCCACGACGGCCTCTTCGTATTTGCATTCATTGGCAAGGGATTCAACAATATCTGTCGGTTGAAGTTGTTGCATAACCCGTAGTTTCAGCACAGAGGATCCCCCCTTCGTTGACTTCATCACGAAGGAAATATTGCCGTTTCCGAGATCGCCTAAGGTAGTTCCTTCTGTTGAAAATGGCATACTGACTACATCGGCACGATACCCTGAATTGGGTGAGTCCGTATCCAGAGAAAGGCTGACTATTGCGAGCTCTGGAGGGTCTCTGAATAGAACAAATGGAGCACAATCCGACCCCTCGCTTGCAATTCCTGCCAGCCACTGGAAGGCAAGTATAGACCGACCCGGTGCGCTCAAGGCTTGAGCAATTTCTGTCCGAGACGCGACGATGTGCAACAAAGGGAATGGCTGTTCACCTCTTGATTCTACGGCTGCTCTGAAGCGAGGCAGCTCCTCTTGAGTAAGTTGTTGTGAACCAAGTCGTTCCATTGTCGAACAATCCAGCAAGTCAATTCCTCCATTCCAATCCAGAACCGCCAGTTTGATTTGCGAGTTTGGACTAGCAGCACCATCAAAGAGCATGTTTACAATTGGGGCTGAGATCGATATGGTAGTTATTCTGTCATGAGGTGGGGAATCATCTCGTGCCTGTCCTTGCAATGGGGCGTTGGGGTCCAATTCCACATGCCGCGGTGCCCGCCAATGTCTCATAATGGAAGGTGTACAAAATACAGATATGTCGGGTCCTGTTGACAAACTTACAACGTCGAGGAGCGTGGAATGTATTTGGAAAGGAGGCGCATTGGGTGGGGGTTGCTCGTCGGGGAAAAGTGTACTGATTGTCCAAAAGGAAATAGCTTCGCCACCTTGCCGTGACTGCCCTGAGACCGCCAAAATGAATTCCGAAGGAGGTGCTTCTGGGAATGATTCCTGATCCCACGAGGAGTCCGGACCAACTCGAGTGCGAAGTGCTTCCATGGCGAGAATATCGCCGTGGAATTCAGGTGTGTTCAGGGGCAAGGTGGGACTTCCGATGTTGTACCCTACTGAGTAGTGCTGTGGTTTGCGGGATTTGGACTTTGGAGGTTGCGATGGACGGTGATTTTCCGGGGTCAGAACAGGACCGAACCACAAGCCGGTGGGAACGGGCAACAATTCGACGTATCCCCCCAGGCGTGAAATTGCTAACGTCGCTATGAGTGGTTGGCGACGATCCCCCGTCTCCACACGCAAAGGCAAAATCTGCGACACCCGCAACAGTGGTGAACCGGGGTGATCTGGATCATCATGAAAAACATCACCAATCGCATCGAGGACGGGCCTAGAAGGACCCACCATCCACATGAGTTCCCATCCCACTTCATATTTGTCTTTGCCGTCAGGTGGAAACGCCATTCTGCGATAAATCCCCAACAGCCCGTCCGTGAACCCCCACGAAACAGCAATGCAGTTGGGTGAAATAGCGCATGCTCTGGCATATGACAATTGGAAGTCACCTGGATAGCGCGCCGCATAGTCCATCAATGCTGAACGGTCCGAGGTCCGATGAACCGTGGACGGTTGATTAGGCTGAAACTCTGCGAGCAATCCTAGACCCACAAGAACAACGTTAGTTGGAAGGGGCCTGCCAATCATGGGCCCCCATTGGAGAGCGTTGGGGTGTTGCTCTCGCGTCCTCTGGCTGGCAAGGTGGAAGCGAGCCACCGCGTAGGCTTCGTCCGGAATGGCGGATACATCGAGAGATTGTTGTGTTCCACACAAAGAATCATCCCCCGTTTCCCCCGAGGAAATGTCGGAATAAATCAAAGTCGGTCCTGTTGGTGTCGGGGAAGACTCTTGTTGACTGGGATGATCGGCTGTGGGCGGTGTGGCGTCCGGCTGTGACGAAAACATACGCGAGAACCAGCCCTTTGCCGGCTTGGGCCTTTGTTGAGCCGACGAGGCAGCCGAGGCTGCTTGCAAGAGTGTCTCTCTCAAGCGAAACTCCTCCATGAGACGAGGGTTGGGATAGAGCTCGGCATAGTATTCGAATAGATTCAAGAGTTGGGATCGGACATTGGATGTCTGTTGGTCTTGCAGCACCAATGGATCAGATCCTGCTTCTACCAACGCGTAGTGTGCCATTTCTACCAAACAGGAACACTCCACGCAAGGACGAAAAGCTGCGACTGCAGTGGTTGGCCGTGGCACCGATGGCTTGCAACCTTGGAGGAGGAGGAGGAGGTGCTACCGTATGCTTTGTTTTGAACTATGGTCACACAACATGGACGTTGGAGCCAGGTTTTAGTCAAGCAAGTCGTCTTCGTCATAGTTATTACCTATCACAACAATGCTGTAACTACCGGTATACATAAGTGATGGAAGGGTCATCGTTTATCGTTCGAGGAAAAGCACGAACCAAAACCACAACGGCTGTATTGTCTTGTGTATCGGCTCCCATTGACAGTGGCAACCTACCTTCTAGTAGTTGCTTGCTTCTGACTGTAGAACCACATTGCGGAGAAAGATAGGTCAGCAACAGACACCGAAAATGCGAGGGAACAAGACCAACACGAACCCTTCCGGATTCAGTCGACATGTCCAAGCTCGCATCCTTCTAGCCATTGCTTGTTTGTGGCCTTTGTGGATCATGGCCATGTACGGAGCCAGTGCTAGTTCACGAGCCGCCACTACCGCAGATTCTGCTTCATCGCCCTTGACGACTAGCTTGCAACGGTATAGTTTGCGTAGTGCTTTGGATCGAGTGGATATTATGGGTTACGGCCCCACACATCCCCGCCTTGCCTTTGTGGTGATGGGTGACGACACGTCTTTGGTCCAGTCATCGGTTGAATCCATTTTCCGTCATACCGACCTCGATCGGGTCTTTTTGATTTGTACCGTCCTCGAAGGGCTAGACCAAGATGCAGCCTTTGAGCGTCGTCTCAGGGATATCGATGCGGGCAGTGTGCCACATTGGCATGGTCTCCGAATGGACATTCACTCGGGTGGTGCGGACCATGATCAGGAGCCCCACGGTCGAAAAATTCATGCCATGTTCCATCCTCGACCTCTTGGTGTTGCTGCTTCCCGCATGGAAGCAGTGCAGTTTGTGAAACTCCTGGAGAAGAAGCATATTGACGCTGGCCTAAAGAGTCCAGAGGAAGACCTAATCTTGGTCTTTATGCATGCTGGAGTCCACTTTGCTGATGCCAAGTGGCTGCCCGCCGTTACCAACGCTTTGATTGTCCCCCCGCCTATTTTGCGGGGAGGAGACGAAGGAGTGGCACTCAAGCTTGCCAATGCAGTCAGTTTGCGGATCGAGGCACCCGGAAAAGTCACCTCCTTTGATGAGAAGTTCACACCTGTGCATGTCGATGCCAAGACGTCAGATATCAATCTTAGTAGCGGGGCTTCCTATTCTACCCCTGTTGTCAATGGAGCTGCGATTGCCATGCGTCTGCAAACATATTTGGACCTGCCTGCGCAAGATACTTCGCTCACCAGTCCCTGGGCAGCTGACTTGGATTTGTCGTTGAATTTATGGTTGTGTGCAGATGGAATCGATATTCTCGAGGATGCTCAAGTCACAACAGTTCAAGAGTCGTTGCCACACGCCCTGGATGTAGAGTCCATCGCACGTGTGGCAGCCCTTTGGATGGATAGACGTACTCAGTCCAAATTCTTTCAAACATATTCCAAAACAATTACTCGTCTGGATTGGGAAACCAAAATGCAGCGAGCCCAACAGTCAGATACCTTCCCAAAAGGAGAGATTGCTCGAAAATGCCGTTCCTTTGATTGGTATATTCAACACGTCAACGACCAATGGGCCAATGTTATTGCCCAGTCGGAGTGGGGAGTGGCCAAGCAGCCAGTCATGGCAGGAGGAACCGTTCGAAAGGAGGAAGCCGCTGTTGTGCCTGAAAGCAAGCCCCAACCAGTTGTCGAAGAAGCGCCGGCACAAAAGGGAGCAGTGGCAGAGAAGGTTGCCGGAGCGGTGCAACAGGCGGGCAACGATGGTGCCGTTGCCAAGGAAGCACCCGCACAAAAGGAAGCAGTGGTCGAGAAGGTTGCTGAAGTGGTTCAACAGGCGGGCAACGATGGTGCTGTTGCTGTTGCTGTAGCTCAGGAAGTTCAAAGGCAAGAGGTGGCCGTTGCTGCTAACAACGCGCAAGTGGCGGATACTACAGAAAAGGTTGCCAACAACGAAGCAGAGGTGGCCGTGGAAGAGCATGCCCTACCTCCACCCGCAATCGAAGATGGAAGGCCTAAACCGAAGATTCCTCTCCGTCCCGTAAACCTTGAGATTGTACAAAAAGCGAAGCCAGTTGATATTTCATTCCTTTCTGTGGACGGTGGACACTCGGAACACCCACACATGGGGGCCAAGGACGAGGAAGGCAATTGGGGGTATATCCATGATGAAACTGCTCTTCGAATGAACCCTCCACCATTCACCTGGGATGAAGGCCAAGAAGGACCAGCCTGCAAGAGTCGTGACAACAACTACAAAATGTTAACGCAACGAGTGCAAGTAGAAGCAGAGTATGAAAAGCGCCAAAATGAGTCTGGTGCCAAGCGCGACAAGATTTTCTGCTTGGTATACACCATTGAGTCAGGTCACCCCAGGATTCCAAACATTCGGGAGACCTGGGGACCCAAATGTGATGGATTCATGGTTGGTTCTACAAAAACAGATAAATCCCTTGGTACAGTTGAGATCCCGCACGAAGGACCCGAAGAATGTAAGTTTATTGTGCCTTCATTTTCAGAAGCAAGTTGCATTTTCCCTCACCCTTCCTTTGCAGACAACAATATTTGGCAGAAGGTCCGTTCCATGTGGAGCTACATTTACGACAACTATTATGAGAAGTATGATTGGTTTCATATTGGCGGAGACGATCTTTTCTTGATTGTGGAGAACCTACGATACTATCTTGAAAGCGAAGAGATAAAAACTGCAGCTAATGGTGGAGTCTTCCTTCCTCTAGGCAACGAAACTATGCAGACCCCTCTGTTGCTGGGACGCAGGTTTGCATACCAGGGCAACATGGAGGAAATCTTCGATTCCGGTGGCTCGGGATATACTATGAACAAGGCAGCTCTGAAACTACTTGTAACAGAAGGGTTCCCAAACTATTTCCCGCACGCACATACATTCAGTGAGGATACCATGGTTGCGAGGCTCTTCCGAAAAATGGGCGTTTTGGCATATGATACAAAAGATGATGAGGGAAGTGAGAGATACATGCCTTTCTTGCCTGGGCACCACTGGGGTTACCATCTACCTAAGGACAAGAACTCAGATTGGTATGCCAAGTATTCCATTGATATCAAGGAAGGGCCTGAACATTGCTCCAAGCAAAGCTTGGCATTCCACTATGTCAAGGATCAGATGATGAAGCGATTGTTTGGATTGACATATGGTTTATGCTCAAAAGAGTATATGAGTAGGTAACTCGCAATAGTGGTAGAATAGTTCTTAATGTACAAGTAACAAGAAAGGCTAGCCAATCGAATTGCCTCACCCAACAAACTTCCCGGGGTTGAGAATGTTCTTTGGGTCCAAGGAATGTTTGATTGCCTTCATCATGTGTACGGCACCTGGACCATACTGCTGTTCGAGATACTCTGCTTTTCCGTAACCTACACCGTGTTCGCCTGTGCAAGTACCCCCAGCGTCCAAAGTTCGACGAATCAAACGGTGGTTGACCTCGTGAAGCTTGGCTATATACTCTTCCGGGTCATCATCACGAAGTGACAAGATACAATGAAAGTTTCCATCACCTGCATGACCAAAGCACGGGCCAACAACCCCCAATTCTTCCACGTCGTTGGCCGTTGCTTCAATCAGTTCAGCAAATTTGGAGAGGGGAACGCAGGCGTCTGTCACCATAGCAGAGGCCGCCCCAGTCCGAAGAGCGATTGCCGCATAGTATAGGGTGTGACGTGCAGCCCAAAGTGCCTTTCTCTCCTTCTCAGAAGATGTGTATTCAAAATCTGAGCCACCTAAGTCCTGGCAAATTGTAGATGCCATTTGGACCTGCTCTGCCATTGCGGCATCTGAAAGAGCTGAAAATTCAAGGAATAATGTCGGTTGAACAGATCGATTTGAACTACCCTGACTATACTCGTTGAAGGCAGCTATACTTGCCGAATCCAACAGCTCGCAACGAAGAACTGGAACATCACAAAGTTTCAACATGGCCACGGCATCGGCTGCCTGCTTCAATGAATCGAATGTACAGACAGCCGCTGTAACATAGTCTGGAATCGGATGCAACTTTACAGTGACAGAAGTAATGACTCCGAGTGTTCCTTCTGATCCGCACATCAACGAGAGTATATCATACCCCGCTGAGTTCTTCAACGCCTTAGTGCCCGTTTTCACAATGGTCCCATCAGCCAAGACACACTCAAGTTCAAGAATATTCTCCCTCATAGTTCCATAGCGTACGGCTGTAGTCCCTGAAGCACCAGTAGCTACCATACCCCCAATAGTCGCATCAGCACCGGGATCCACAGAAAAATGAAGACCTTCATGGCGAAGAGCATCGTTCAATGTGTTTCGGGTCACACCAGCTCCAACTTTGGCAATGGGGTCTGGGAGTCCATCTTGGTCGGAGCACAATTCGGAAGGACGTTCTATGGTCTGAAAGAGACCCATATCAAGGCTGATTCCTCCTTGTAAGCACGCAACATGGCCTTCGAGGCTGGTCCCCACACCAAAAGGAACGACAGGAATGGAATGTTCCTGGGCAAAATTCAAGACGGTGACGACATCTTGCTCTGTAGCTGGGCGCAAAACGACATCAGGAGCCGCCGTTGGATGGAACGATTCACCTGTTCCATGACGACTGCACTCATATGTATTGGTCGTCCACTCCGAGCCTTGTGACAACTTCGGGTACAGGCTCTCCAAATGCTTCTGGATACCAGACTGGGAGGAAAAGTGTCTCAGGGGTCTGTGAGACCAACCAACACTGCGAAGAATCCCGGAGCCTATAAACATCATCATAAATAAATCACGTTGGAAGTCTGATATTGTTGTGCCGGGAAACGCTGGATTGCTCTCTACCGCTCCCTCCTCGCTGCACCACCGACTTTTCCAGAAATAGATCCTTGATTGGGTGACAGTGAATAGTACTACTAGTAGTAGTGAATATGGCCCTGACACCATCTTTTGTGATTCGACCACATCGAGTAGATCTTTCTCCCAGAGTCATCAACGGGCAAATCTTATGACTACGGGTACCCTGTCACAACAACCAACCGACTTGGTGAGTGTTGTACTTTCTTTATTCCAGCAGTCCTAAGAAGCCAACTTAATCATGTCGGTGACAATTCACACAACCAACGGTGACATCAAGGCCGAAATCTTTTGCGACACTTGTCCGCGAACAGCCTTCAACTTCTTGGCTTTGGCAGCAGCTGGAAAGTACAATGGTACCATTTTCCATCGTAACATTCGAGGCTTCATGATTCAAGGAGGTGACACAGCTCATGTAACTGGACACAAGTCGAGCATCTGGGGGAATGAAGTGACATTTCCGGATGAGTTCCACCCCGACAACAAGCACGATCGCCGAGGCCGGTTGAGCATGGCCAACCGAGGCCCCAACACCAACAAGTCTCAGTTCTTCATCTTGTACGAGCCCCAACCACATCTTAACAATATGCACACTGTATTCGGACAAGTCTTGGATGGTTTCGACACTTTGGACAAGTGGGAGCGCCTCCCCCTGAAGGACAAGTCAACACCCGTTGATCCTCCTGAGATCACTGGAATTACGATTCATGCCAACCCCTTGGCTGATGAGGGTATTACTTTCCCCACTCCCACTGGGCCTCCCGAAAAGAAGTAGATAGCGGGAGGTGCTTTCAATTACATTGTAGCTCAGGGATACGAAATACGAATGTTTTAACCTACATTCTACACATAGTTTAATTGTGTACCTATGAATTGGACACAGTCTAATGGTAGCAAATTCCGTTGACGAAGCAAACCTATACCCACTGTGTATTCTTGCTCTTCATGAAGCCACTTGGAACCCAAGGAGGACTCCTGGCTCTTTTGACAAGGACTCGTAGTAAAAGTAGTAAAAGGAACAAACTACGGCTTGTCCATCATGTGACGTCAGAGTGCTCATTGATACCGGTAGATAGGACTTCGTACAATCTGCTGTACAACACGTGCGTACCCACGTTTTACCTACACCGCAACGGTTAGAAAGCAGGTTCGCAAGCAAGAAAGTGCACGGGCGACGACGACAATCGTAGCGGATCTTCTTGGAAGTAGGAGCAATACTCCAACTAGTTTTGTTGCAGTCTACTCGTACCTGTCTCGTTCTTGCAATCCACGAAGCCACAGAATCTGTGGCCCTATTTGTCAAGGAAACCTTCCACGTTCGCAGCTGACATTTCGGACAGCCATTGTATCTTTGTCAATCCAGATCCCGTTTCGCTGCCACATTAGAAGCATTCAAGTTCCCTTCCGTATTCGTATCTCTTCCGTTCAACATCATGAGCCATCGAATTCCTGACGAAGCTGCCGTCGCTGCGGCAGACAAAGAAATGGAGGAACGGGCAAACCGTGCCAAGGAGCTTTTGTCTCAACGCTACGTGGGTCTGAAGCGGCATCAGGTAAGGAACGGAGTGCCCTGTGGAGAAGAAACGTTTGCTGTTTTTCCTTGCCTTGACACCGTATGTCCCCGTTCTCACTTTTGTTGTGCAGGAGGGTCGTGCCAATCGTAAAATGCAGTTGGAGCGTCAGATGGTTGGTATACCGGAAGACAAGAAGCAAGTCATGCGTCGCAACTTGGAACATGAAGAAATGCTCTTCCAAAAGGAGTCCAGGAGGAAAATGTCCACGGCCGATTTCGAGTCTCTTGCTGTTATTGGAAGAGGAGCATTCGGAGAAGTTCGTCTCGTTCGCCATGCCCCCAAGCAGGCCAAACAAGGAAAGCCAAATCCCGACGAAATTCAGATCTTTGCCCTCAAGAGTATGAAGAAGGAAATGATGGTCGTCAAGAACCAAGTAGGTCATGTGCGTGCCGAGAGGGAAGCCTTGGCTGCTGCTTCCTCGGACAACCGTTGGTTGACTGCCTTGCACTATTCCTTTGTTGATGACACTCATCTTTACATGGTCATGGAGTACATGCCGGGGGGTGATTTGATGAGTCTTCTCATCAAGGAGGACACATTCTCAGAGACTGTCACGCGATTCTTCATGGCAGAAGCTGCACACGCCATCAGTAGTGTCCATGCTCTCGGATACATCCACCGAGACATCAAGCCTGACAACATGTTGCTAGACTCCAGGGGTCATTTGAAGTTGACCGATTTGGGTTTGTGCAAGAAAGTAGGAGAAGTGAGTCCTATCGACGACCCTGACTTTGTCCTCAAAACTATGAGAGAGCAAGGTTTGATCCCAGACGCAAACTCTATGGACGAAGGAGGAAATTTGGGAAATTTGCCCGGTGCCGGCAAACATCGCGATTCCAAGGATGCCATGGCCATGTCCATTGATGACGGCATCCCTGCAGGCAACCAGCCCCGCCCTCAAATGCCAACAGGTAGCGCACGTCGTGAGGTACGAAACATACCTAGATCTTCCGTGGTGGTTTTCCTGGTTTCTCTAACCTTGTTTCTTTAGATGGCATACTCCACTGTGGGTACTCCGGACTACATTGCGCCCGAGGTGTTGGCAGCACAAAATGGAGCATCTGGATTTTCGTACACCACTGCCGTGGATTGGTGGTCGCTTGGGGTTATTATGTTCGAATGCTTGGTTGGTTACACTCCTTTCTATGCCGATGATCCCGTGATGACTTGCCGCAGAATTTTGAAGTGGCGCCAATGCTTGGAGCTCCCAGCTGAAACCAAGAACAATTTGTCCCCCGAGTGCATTGACTTTTTGAGCTGTCTTTTGGCGGGACCTGAGTCTAGAATTGGATCCTCCAGAAATGGCACAGAATTCCAAAATGGTTTCAAGCAAGTTGTGCAACACCCTTGGTTTAAGGGATTTGACTGGGTAGGCCTGCCTAGCAAGGAAGGGCCCTTGCTTCCAAGCGGATCCAGAGAGTTTCCTGAGCTGTTGGAGTACTTGAAGTAAGTCCTCAAGTGCGAGATATAATATATCGCTTTGATTAGCGGCAACTAACCTTTTTGCTTCGTTCCCCAAAGGACCTGCCCCAAGTCAGACCCTAGATTCCACCAGTTGGTGTCGAGGGTAACACAAAACTTCGACACTTTTGAGGACTATGGCTCCAACCTTGACAAGCAAGGAAAAAATCGTGTTACGCGAAACCACTTGGATCAGTTCTATGACTACAACTACCGCCGTGTCCGAAAGCCAAAGCTGCCACTCCCCAATATCGATTAGATTCCGATGTGCCACACTGGCTATAGGTAGGGATTATTGATAAGTTAAATTTAAGTGAAACTATAGTGTTTCTGCACTTTAGCCGTTCCGTTCTTGGCCCTCCTCCCCTAACAAATCACTAGTATGGAGCTCTCGGTACCATTGTAGTGAAGCAAAGTATTTTCAACACAAAACTTGGCTGTTTTCCACATCATCTTCCTCCCTTCGTACAGCAGGACACGTACTCGTAGTCTGCGCATAGTATCGCCAACCCACCAATGACATTCAACCATCTACTAGAGTAGCTGTAGCAGCAAGCGACGAGCGGTCATCGCAAAATGACCCCGCCGTTGCAGATCACCACCGTTGTTCACGCTACGTATGTACGGTACTTATTGCGCCGCGGTAGAGGGAATCTTCTTGGGTAGAAGAACGGAAGGACTGACTGCAGTAGGATTTGTACGACGATTTACGTAGGCACCTCCAACCGACTTCGTGGCGACGGCACCTACCCCCGAGATTTGCCGGAAGCACAAACGAAAGTCCAACGCCACAACAACAGAGTCACCATTTGGATTTGTGTTTGACCCAGAAGCCAACCCCAAACACAAGGTTTTGTTGATTGTTCTGGGCTGAGTTCCAGTTGGGAAGTTGAAAGTTTGCCAGTAAACGGCCTGGGAAGTTGGCCTTGATTCATCCGTTGCTTGCCCACGATCTTTAGGATCCAACAATACCTGGTTCCTTTCTCTAGACAGAACTTTTGGATTGTGTGACCATGAGAGGTCTCTTTGGAAGGAAAAAGTCTTCGCTTGATGATAGTTCCTCCGGGAAACGAAGGAAGAAGAAGAAAAAGTCTCGATCGCCCATTGACGATGACTACCCACAAGAAACCAAGCGCAAGAAAATCAAGAAAATGAGGCTCGGCTTGAAGAAACGAAAGAAAAATAAGGACAAAGACAGTGGCAGAGGCAAACCGCGCGGTACATATGACGAAGAATACGATGGTGGGGGTGGCTTCCAACTGGACAATGTAACCCCTGGCATGCGCACATTTGATCGGACCAAGGAAGCCGAGATTATGGCCCGCCAAAATGCTGCAGGAGATGCAAACAAGAAGTTCAGGGTTAAACCTTTTCACGCTTTCCCATCCCCAGTTTACCTCACGGAGGCAGAGATGTACTCTAACATGTTGGAACCATCGGATGAGTTTGAGTTTCTCACCTCCTACCTCAATCCATCCACCAAAGCCACTCGTCGGCTCAAGCCACAGGATATCATTCGAAGAAATTTCGGAAGTCCTAAAGACGATGGTCGTATTGGATCACTTCGGGTTGAAGTTCTTGGTTGCGTAGGCTTGGATCGACTCAAGCCTGAGGTAGCCGTCTATTTGGTTGTTGGGGACTGTGCCTTTGCTACAGATATTGTTTCAGGCGCAAGAAGTCCAATGTGGCCCAGTACCTCGAAAAGAGCAGCGGTGTTTCCTCTTCACCACGCCTATGCACGTATGTTCGCTGGAGTGTTCGATGTGACCAAGAAAAATGAAGCTGACACCTTCTGTGGACGCATTGCCGTCGATATCCCGCCATTGCGCCCAAACACCGAGTATGATGTCAGTTTCCCCATTCGAGTCTCCTCGTTCATTTACGACCGAAGGCCGCGTGGAGTTGTGCGTCTGCGCTTCACGTTGCATTGGTTCAGTGAGCGACATGCTATTCTGTCATACTTGCGACGCCCACGAAATCCATTAGCTTTCTCTCGCCAAGCCAAGAAGCAACCTACTATTCCATGTGGGGACCCCAAAACATTTCGAAATGTTGCCGTGACGGTACATGGACAAGATTTTCCGGGGAAGTATACTCGTGGTGCCTTCCGTGCTACCATGAGAGAGTTCAACTTGTACCAGCAAAATGTTCGGTTCCTTTTCAAGTACACAATCATTGATTGTATCTTCTATGAGAACCCATTGATGAGTTTGTACCTTTTCTCAACCTCGATGTATTGTGTTTACCTCAATTCTGTCCGGTTGGTCCCTCCTTTTTTCATTGGATGGCTCATCTATCTGTTATATGAAAGTTACCTCGCCAACAACGTTGCTCAGGCTGGTCATCTCGGTTACAAACCACTCACAATTATGGAGGTGTTTTATGGCTTGTTGAGAGATGGCAAAGGCAACAAAGTCAACTTTCAGCCGATTATGGTAAAGAAGCGTCCACGTAGATCCGTTCGTGGTGAGAATGGCGAAGTGTTGGATATTGAACTGGCCAACCATCGAGAATTCCCTTTTTCGGAACGCTTCAAGTACCACAAATTTGCAGCCTCCGATGCGATTGCTGGACATCCTACAAAACAGAAAAAAAAAGGAAAGAAGGGTTCAGGTATGTCTTGCATGTTGTGTTTCCGTGAGCATTGTTGGATACTCACCATCTTTTCCTTGTAGTCAATGCAAAGGATAGTGGTGACGATCGCACTGCCCGGCGTTTGTCGGTTTATACAGTTCCGGTCGATGACAATGATCAAGAGAGTGAAGATGAAGGTAGCTCCTCTGAGGAGAGCAGCGAGGGAGGTGATCGAGATGAAGAGGGGATGATGGAACAAGGAGACGATGGATATGGAGATGTTGGTGACAGTGATGACGAGGAAGACTCTGATGAAGAGGAGAACCGTGGTGCGAGAAAGAGACGCCTTCTCGGGGAGGGAGAAGCTAGTAGGACCCGAAGAATCTTGGAAGGGCCCGAACAGAACAGTGATAAATCAGGAAAGAAACAAATGCCTCAGGTGCATCTTTCCAAGGTAGAACACATGCTTCACAGGGCGACGAAAAACATTTCGGTTGAACACGTCCACTTTCCGAGTCCGCAGGCGCAAACAAATCTGGATCCAAACTACAACGCCAAGGGTCCCGCTGGTGATGTCATGACAGCAAAAGAGAAACAAAATTTCGATGAGTTCGACAGGCTTTTGGGTTATCGGTCCAAAAACCTCAATCCAATTCTGAGGATCACGTCTTCTTTCTTGGGCCCACTTATGCGCATTATCCGCATTGTTGTATATGCTACACGGATTGCTTTCAACGTTTCGGCCTGGACTGATCCATTCTTGACATTTTGGGTGTTTGCTTTCCTTGTCACCTCAGCCATAGTCTTGCTCATATTCCCCTGGCGTGTGTTTTTCTTCACATCGACGCTTGTCCTGCTTGGACCACAGGTACGTTGTACTAATCGTTCTCGTCGTAACTTCATCATTCCATTCACTTACCGGTTGTCATGTTTGCTGCCGCTAGAATATTGCAGTGCGAAAGTACATGGAGAGACGTCGAAAAGAGAAGGACTTAGAAAAGCAGGCCAAGGAAGAACAACAGAAAGAGGAAGCAAAACGTCTGAAAGCCCAGCAGGCTCAAGAGGCAGCTCAAAATGCCCTTTCATTCAAGCTTACTACACAAGTGACAGCTGCCAAGGATGAAGCGTCGGTGAAGTCATCGAAGAAGAAGAAATTCGGTTTCTTCGGAAGAGGCAAACGAGGCAAAGAAGCAGAAGCTGTTGTCGAGGAAGCGAATGCTGCTGATGGCTACCATTCTCCTCGACCCGCTTTCTATGCCAATGGAAGGCCAACACGGGGGAACCAGGTGCCCCGCGATGTCGCAGTGCCCTACTTTCGCTTCCGCAAGGATCGGTTTTACGATTGGCCGCCTGATCCTACTGTATCCAGGGCCACACCCTTGTTGGGAGGCGCCGAGGAACAAGAGGATGACGATTACGATGATATGAGTTACGATGGGAAACAGTATGCCGGTGATGAAGGAATGCGGCGCAGACGTCCTCAGAGTGATGAATTCGACGACGATTTTGGCTATGGCTAGGCAGGCGGAATGAAAAGTCTGGAACTTCAGTGGAATGACGCCATAGTTAATCCGAATGTTAGCAGTTTCTGTTGGTCATAGTGTACGTTTTATGTCCAATATTTTGGAGATCTGCGCTACCATGATGGTTTAATTTCCTAGCAGACCGGTCGAAGGCGAACAGTTTTGTTCTCAACGTGGATATTGGCGTCAAAAAAATCGTTGCTTGGGACACATTCAACTGTATCACCAGATTCTCCCTCCATTCCCCGGCCCACGTCTGTGTGATAAATTACAATAACAACACTTGCGGAACAAAATGCCTTCAATTTGCTCATGACCAAAGACTTGGACCGAGGATCGAGTGGAGCCATGGTTTCGTCGACAAGGAGTACGTGAGGACACTGTCCCTGAAGGAAAACCTGTCGCACCAATTCCACTTTACACCGTTGCCCTCCAGACAAGTCACTGAACCAATCCTCTTTGTCTTCTTGGAGCTGTTCCATAATACCCAGGATGATTCCCTCAGAGAGCTCTTCGCTATCTCCAGATTGGCCGTCTTGTTCATCAACCAGAGACTGCGAAAACTCCAGCGAATGCAGGAGCTCCGCAACGACGCGCGTTCGAGCTTTCAAGTCTTCGTCCCATCCCAGCTCTGAAATATGTTCTTGAAAAATCCAATCAATAGGCTTGGTGTACAGTGGCCAATAAAATGATTGACTGATCTCAACTACGTGAGAGGATGGCATTGTGATAGACAGGCGAGGATGTGTTTCAATGGTTTCCGCCTTGGCGTTTGCGCTAATACTCTCCGTCTCATCAACAACCACTTCTTCTTCGTCGGCCGCCTCACAAGTGACCTCTCTCTGGACATCATCTTCCATAACGATGGGTTTATTCGGAGTAGACAACATGACACTGGAAGGAAGGGCAATACTTCGCTCGTTCGTGTTGCAACTCATGATAACTCGGAATAGTGTACTTTTTCCGCTGCCATTGGCACCAGTCAATGCATAGATCCCTGCAGTGAGTTCCAGGTGATCTACACGGACGACGGCGGTTCCGCGAGAATAGAGAAGGTTGCTGAAAGTGACCATAGAAACATGAGAATCCACGGCGTGTTCCGCGACATCAGGAGGCGCCAAGTTGCAATGAATAAGTGTTGGCTCCTTGGCATCTGTCCAGACCTCAGCAAGTTCCTCCATAAAACCAATTTGAGTCATCATTCGGGCCAGTTCAGCCTCCAATCGGGACTTCATGAGAGCCATATCGACAGCATCCTCAATGGCTCGGGAGAAAACAAACACATCCGACGAAACCAATTTTCCGACAGCAATGAGATGGGCCAAAGTACAATCCACGAGCACCGTGAAGACCCAGTTCCTCTGGATAAAAGCAAAGAAATTCTTGGTGCGCGTCGTGAGATCACTGACAACCTCCTTCATTTGCACTTGAACTGTCAGATCTTCCCATCGCCGTTGAGTGAACTTGGTCGCACCGGCACCAGCACGTTGAAGCAACTCGGCGTTCTTGATATCAAACGACTCTACTTTCGATCGAATGGCGTTCAATTCCTGGATTTCCTTTTGAAGAAGTTCAACTCGACTTGTCATGTAAGACACAGCTCTGCCTTTGACCCAATCTGTAAAGAATATGACAGGGAACATCTGGGCCATCATCTTTGGTTGACGCGCCATGACCATTGGCAAAAGCAACACTTTTGGTAGGCTGAAAAACTTTCGATTGAAAACATCATATGTGGTAGAAACAACGGTATCCATGTACCCGGCATAGGCTGACCAGAGGATAGGCAGGTGAAAGTGAGACAAAGGACCCAATAAGTACCAAAAGGGACAACCATACATCGTGTTTTCGTACCTTCGGGTGATGTGGCAGAATGTTCAGCCATGGAGACGAGGTGACTGTCATGCTCAAACAAATCGTAGAGTCGGATTTCCCTATGGATGTCATCCTTGAAACATGTGTAGGCAAAAGCATTCAGATTCCCATAGGCGATAATTTTGACCATATAAGGAACGGCAGTGAAAAGGATAAAAGGGGCAGCAGTCCTTTGAAAACGCCTGGATTTTTGCAGTCGTTGCTCCAATTGACGTTTGTCAGGCTCTTGGGTCTTTGGGGGTTCAATAGCTTCTTCCGACAAAGTCATATCCATCCGTACAAGTTGATTTCGTCTTTCTTGTTCTTGCTTGAGGAAGTCAATGCCCAAGTACCCAATGCCACACTGCATGTGGAAGGTAATGAACATGAGGCGGTAGATTTGTGCATCCAGGAGCTTCCGATCCGACACAAACTTGGCGAGGATGTCATAGGCCGCTTGAACTTCCCTCGTGGGAAGTAGAGATGCTACAGCATCCCAAACTGATACAGGAATCACGAAGGAAATCCAACGAAAGAAGTCACCTGTGGCCACAGTATGCGAGAAAGTGATCGAAAAGAGGGCCAAAATCGGCACCAACAGAAGTCGTGTAGCTTTGACACGCATAGAAGGATCGGATCCTACTGGAAGGGAAAATGGAAGTTCCATGTAGAGACAGAGAGGAACCATGTAAGAAAACAACTCGACAGCAAGAATGAGCTCATGTGACTTATTGACAAAAGTCAAAGCCGCAAGAACGAGCCCAAATGCCCATCTCAAGACCGGGGGTTCCTTGTCTGGTATGGCCGGGATCGTCGTTCTAAAGACCAGAACTGAGATAGCAGCAATGCTCGGCCCATAAGGAAATTCAGCAACATCGCGACTGCGAAAGGTTGTCAAGGGAATACCAAAGAAAGACTCCACCAACCTCGTCATTGTTGCTGCGAAAGTGCGACGATATCACACACTTGCTCCGCCCGAGCTATGAGGCCACCATTGACCACAGCGAGACTGTTGACCCATGGGAATGCTTCGAGCATGGGACTCGTGATTCAATGGTGACTCGTGGATCAGGGTGGGCAGATGCACTTTCCCGGTCTCGCAGCTGCGGACACAACTGCGGATCGTACTGTCACCTCTACAGTGAGGTCTCGCCTGCTCAGCGACGTGTTTTAGGTACAGTCAGTAGTGGCATGATGTACGAGTCAAGAAGCTCCCAGCTCCCACCGCGACAATGAAGAACTGTTGCTCATCTAATGTTGCTCATCTAACCAACACTAACCAAGCAAGCAAGAATCGGTAAATACCCACTGGACTAGCATACGAGAAACAAGGTCCACTTTGGACACCAAGTGTTATGGTATTGATGTAGTGTAATCGTCCAAACTTTGGTCATGGTGCAACTCGGCCAAAGCAAAGAAAACAAAATTAATATCTAGAGATGGACGTAGGTCACCAGTAGAATAGGCCAGGTATGATATTGTATATTCCAAGAATGGGTTTTCCATTGTTCGCTCCCGTGTTGCATTAGTACGCCGTTGGCAAAACAATTCCAAGGTTTCATGACAAAGAGCGCAACCACTAAGCCAAGAGCTCCTACTCTGAATCATCATCAGAACTGGAGTTTCCTTCCTCTTGTATACCAGACTCTAAGGTTGAAGGCCCTGGCGACCGACTGCCTTCTGTGGAAATGACTTCGAGTGTGTCTCCTCTCTCAGGACTCGACTTGCGTTTCTTCCGTCGATGCTTCGCTTCCCCTTCAGGACAACTAACATCCATTACCTTCAAGAGCCACTTGGATAATTCATCACTCTCAGAATCTGAAGGGCGTTCATGCAATAGGGTGGCCCACCGTTCCCACCTAGGATCAATAATAATCATAGGTCTTTTGGCCGCAGGTTTGGACTCAATGGGAACAGCATCCTTTGGAGGTTTTGACATATTCATTGCATTTACAGGAGGAGATTGTATGGTCTCCGTGGCTGGCACGCTCTTAGTGGTGGGTACCGAATCATTCAGTGGACCTCGTCCGGCTGGGGAGACACTACTAGCGTTCATCAGGAGAGGTGGAGGCAAGGCCTGCGCATTATGGGACGATTCTAGTCCCATGGCGCTGACTTCAATAGCATGCTCATGACGCTGACGGAAGTTCCTCTTGGCTACAGGGATACCACAAACAATGCAGTAACAGAATTTGACTCCATCCTTGCGGCATTGAGCATGAGAACAGTACAGATTGGCTCCGTGTTTGATGCTGCGGGGAATGGTGAAGTATGCAGTCTAGAAATTGAAGACACGCAGAGTGTGAGATGGATTCAAAAGGCAAGGAACATCCTCAACCTTTTCTGTGTGCATACATTGGAATCATGTCCGGGGTATGTCGATCTCGCCCGACACGGAACAAAAGAAACAGGCTCCTTGACTTCGACAGGGGGTGCATTCGAACTGTTCTGGTTCGCTGGGGGTTGTATGCTCTCAACGGATATCCCACCTACTGATGGTGGTGGAGCACTAGGAACTCGCGCCGCTGGAGGGGTTTGGGCTGCCCCCAATGATGTTTGACTATCAGCAGTGTTTGCCGTCTGACCAGTGGGACCTATCAACTTCAGCAGCAACTGATGTGCTACCTGGGATTCATTTCCCACTGGAGCCTGATTCAGAGGGAGTTGTGCTTCTCCGGGGGAAGGATTCCCATTGTTTCCGGCATTGTTTTGATTTTGCAGTAACTGCATTATCAACATTAGATCATTTGGTTGTGGGTTCATGATGAAGAATTATATTTGTTCAAATAGTCGAAGTGGATGATGATGAGCGGTTTTGATTTGATTTGTGTGTTTTTTGTTTCAAACAACAGTTCCAAGATTTTGCTTTTGAGATCGAGGATGTTTGTCAATTTATTTATCGAAAAAATCTGTATTGCCACTTGCTTGAACAAACATGAATACCTGGAACTTTTTACTTAGAGCTTCCGTCGCGTGCAGGACATTTGACGCCGGCCAGCGAGATCTGTTTATTATGTCGTTGTCGAACCTATTGCATTTATAAGTTACTAGTTATAAGAGCAGGGGCAGCTCTGGCTTCACCCCGTGCAGAAAATATGCATGACACAGGGCGTTGCTCGATGTCATCCTTTGCGATGGATCTAAGAGTAACAGATGGGTGAGGAGATCAAAACCATTGCCATCCAGAAATGTATGACGGGAGTGTGGAGGGGCATTGACAGGGAATCTTTGCTGCAATTGCGCTTTACTTCCAGATTTCCATCGAAACATTCCAGCGGCTGGTAACTTCATGAAGCCTGGCCAAGTCTCTGCCGACGGAGTTCCAACCAAATCGAATATTTTATTAATTTGGTCGAGATCCCCCTGTCCCTGCAAAATGGCTTCTTGGCAAATCAGTTCTCCGAAAATGCACCCTAGACTCCACATGTCTATTGCAGGTCCATATCTCTCTTCCCCAAACAATAATTCTGGAGCTCTGTACCATAACGTTACAACCAATTGTGTCAGTTTCCGAGGCGGGTCTTGATACCGACGCGCCAGTCCGAAATCACAGAGTGCCACACGTCCCGTCCTATGGACTAAAATATTAGAAGTTTTCAAATCCCGATGGAGAAACCACTTTTGGTGCATGTGATTAATCGCGGATATGATTTGCTGCATGATTCCTTTCAGTTCCGCTTGGCGCAATACATTAGGATACTGTCGCTTTTGCTTAATTGCCTGTTGTAAATCCAGTTCAAAGTATTCCATAACCATGAAGACCTTGTCAACTCCACTACCTACGACCATTTCCTTTACTGACACAATGGAGTCATGGCTAAGTGCCAGGAGAACATTAATCTCACGAAGAGCCGTGACAGGGAATCCCTGCTGTGTCTGTTGGTCGTAGTCAAACTTGATTTGTTTGAGGGCGACGATTTCTTGGGTAGCCAAGTCACGGGCTTTCCACACAACACCGTATGTTCCTTCGCTTACATGAGAAATACGTTCGTAGGTCTCGTACACACTGCGGCAACCTTTGGTCAAAGGGTTATGCAAAGGAAACGTGGTCCCCTTCCCCCTGCCCACAATGTTTGTCTCGTGCATTGGATCCTTCGATGCTGCTGTATTCCTACGAGGTTTGTCACTCTCATCTTCATCTGAACTGGAGTCCCAACGGTCTCTCTTCTTGCCCATGGTTCCTGCTTGCTTGGCTTCTGCACAAGTTATCCTCAGCGCACTTGGTTTTGAGTCTGTTGTTGTACCCAGGCGCAATTCACTGTAGTCGAAGAGATCAAGTTCATGATTTGGACCAGGGTGACGGCCAGGCGATCCAGTTGGGTTTGGTCGCCTAAAAAAAACGAAGTCGAAGAGGACAAGATCCCACACATGCGAAACCGTACTACTTTCTCAGAATAGACCGCCTTGCCGCCCACGCTGGTGTACAAAGGAGGTTCGCACTACCGATTATTATTGATAGACGTTTGGCTTGCCTAGTAGAAGTACTGTCTCAAGAGCTGATGTCCAACATAGTATGAATACAACGAGGAAGGAGATGATGACGACTATAGTGCCAGCGCTTCTGAATGCTTTATCCCAGAAATTGTTTGAAAGATCATGTTTTCCCAGCTGGTGACCTTATCAGAGCACTATCCTGCCGTCGTTCTTTCGATTTTCAACACTACCGGCACTAGATAAATCCTATTGAAATAAGGAAACGTGCACTACGTTGATTGCCAGTTGGTAATTTGTACTAGTAGACTTTTTTCTACTGCACCCTGGCTCGTAGGTGGCACTACGTCATAGATTATGTGGCGTTGACATTGGTTGGGTGATGAGTGATGAGTGAGACCAAATCAAAGGGATCAACCCAAGATGACTGGGGGCTGGGGGGTCACTGAGAGGCGAAAATGCTCGGGTGTTTGCACCCTCATTTTTCTCCTGAAATTCGGGAAGTTTCGCATCCGGAGCAGTTGAGACACGTAAGATCCATCCAACCAGGAGGAGGTCTTGAAAATACACCATTCGCACACCACAACAAAAGTTCTGACGCCCGATCAATAGGTTATGAGCAGTATCTTAAGGCCAAAAATATGTAGAGAAAGTACGACAAAATCGAGAATCGTTTGTTGTGCGAATCGGGCGCTGGACAGACACTTAAACCCAACGCAGCTACACCCTAGCCTGACCCTTTAGGCGGCAGAACAATTGAAGGAAAAGATTCCAACTTCTGCCATAAAACCCCGTGAGACAGGTGCCGACATTCATCCTCAGTCAGTACTTTGGTTTCAACATGTTTGCTTCTTCTCGAACCAACGTTGCCAAGCGTGCCATTCGGGTTAATGCCTCTGGAGTCCGAAGGAGTAGTACTGTAACACGCAGTAACCGACGCTTCAACAGGGTCATCGGTGCTGGTCTTAAGCGTTCTACCTGGCGTGTTCCTTCTGCCCCATACTCCACTGAGCAAGTCCTCAAGCTCCGTGGTGCCACAGTTGACCACACTCAACGAGTCCTCTACGATGCTTCTGCCGAGAAGGATAACTGTGGTGTTGGTTTGATTGCCAACTTGAAATCCAAGCCTTCGAGGCATGTCGTTGAAGTTGCCGATGAGATGCTTGTTCGCATGTCCCACCGTGGAGGTGTCGGTTGCGATCCTTGCTCTGGAGATGGAGCTGGTATGTGAAACATTCGAAGTAAAAAGGAGATCTTCATTCGACACCTCACATATGTGCTGTTTGTTTTCCACAGGTATGCTCTTTGGTATGCCCGACAGCTTCATGCGCCTCAAGGCCAAGGAGAATTTTGGAGTTGAACTCCCTCCTTTGGGTGAATACGCTGTTGCCAATGTTTTCTTCCCACCTGGAAGTGACACCAAACCTCTAATGGGAGATTGTAAGGCCATCTTCGAGCGATTGGCCAAGGAACGTGGCCTCGCCACTATTGGATGGCGCCCAGTCCCTGTAGATAACTCCATGCTCGGAAAGGAGCCATTGGACTCTGAACCTATCACCGAGCAAATTTTCATCACCAAGGGGGCAAACGGAAGTACACAGAAGAAATTTGAGCAAGATCTTCTCTTGGTCCGCAAAATGGCCGAGAAGGAGGTTCAAGATATGTTGGGCCCCGAATCCGGTTTCTATGTGAACTCGCTCTGCTCTACTCATATCACATACAAGGGTCAACTTACCCCCGAACAAGTGTCTTTGTACTACAAGGACTTGAAGGATCCTGACTTTGTTAGTCACTTGGCCCTCGTCCACTCTCGTTTCTCCACAAACACTTTCCCTTCGTGGGAACGTGCTCAACCCATTCGCATGATGTGCCACAATGGTGAAATCAACACTCTTCGTGGAAACAAGAACTGGATGTACAGTCGGGGTGGTATCATGGAGTCCCCTGTCTTTGGGGATGACACCAGCCACTTGCTTCCTGCTACTTCTGACCACATGTCTGACTCTGGAAACTTTGATTCCGTTTTGGAACTGATGACCAAGGCTGGAGCCGACCGTCCTCTTCCTGAGGCCGTCATGATGATGATCCCTGAGGCATGGCAAGACAATGACAACCTCTCTGACACCAAGAAGGCCTTCTATGAGTATAACTCGTGTGTCATGGAGCCATGGGATGGACCTGCCATGGTTGCTTTCACTGATGGTCGATACGTTGGTGCAACGTTGGATCGTAACGGACTCCGTCCCTCACGATACTATGTGACAAAGGACGATCACGTGATTTTGTCGTCTGAGATCGGTGTTTGCAACGATCTCCCCGATGCGGAGGTCGTTACTAAGCACCGATTGGAGCCTGGAAAAATGTTTTTGGTCGATTTTGATACTGAGCGAATTGTCCCCGATGACGAAATCAAGGAAGAGATTGCTTCTCAACGACCATACAGTGAGTGGGTTGAACAAGGCTTGATCAGTCTATCTGGATGGGCAAAGGAATCCGGAATTGAGCGCCCCCCTATGGATTTCAGCCTCACCAACAGGAAGCTCAATATGTTTGGATACAGCAGCGAGAAGTTGGACATTCTTCTTTTGCCTATGTCTGTCACTGGAAAGGAAGCTCTCGGAAGCATGGGTAACGATGCTGCTTTGGCAGTTTTGTCCGAGAAGCCCCGACAGGTCAACGACTACTTCAAGCAGCTCTTCGCTCAGGTTACCAACCCTCCCATTGATCCAATCCGTGAGGAAATTGTCATGAGTCTGGTGTGCCCAGTTGGCCCAGAAGGAAACTTGCTCGCTGAACCTGGAACCGAGCACTGCAAGCGCCTCAATGTAACTCACCCTGTGTTGTCGTTGGAGGAAATGGAAGCGTTGAAAAATCTCGAACACAAGGGAGCCAACGGCAAGACTGATTTCAAAACAGCTGTTATTGACATTACTTTCCCAGTTGGCAGTGGTCCGGACGGTCTTTTGGCGGTAAGTCTGTGACGCTGTATTATTTTTTCCTTTTTTGCAGTGAACTAATTTTTTCTGTTAGGCTCTGGAGCGCATTTGCGACGAGGCTGCTGATGCCATCCAAGGTCCTTCTCATGGAACCCCTGGAGTACAAGGAGTAATTCTTTCTGACAAGTTTGCTGGTCCTGACCGCTTGGCCCTTCCATCTTTGCTCGCTGTCGGTGCTGTTCACCATCACTTGATCGGAACCAAGCAAAGACCTAAGGCTGCTCTTTTTGCTGAAGTTGGTGACTGCAAGGAAGTTCACGATTTCGCTACCATCTTCGGGTACGGATGTGATGGTGTTTGTCCATACATGGCATATGAGGCTATTTGCAAGATGAACGAGGAAGGTATGGTGCAAGCTAAGACCAAACAAGAATTTACCAATGACGAGTGCATGAGCAACTACCGCAAGGCAGCTGCCAAGGGTATTTTGAAGGTCATGAGCAAAATGGGTATCTCTACCCTCCAGAGTTACAAGGGAGCTCAGGTTTTCGAAGCTGTTGGTCTGGCTGATGAAGTCGTGGACCGCTGTTTCACCGGTACTACCACCCGTATCCAAGGAACTGACTTCGAGGGTATTTACCGTGATCTAGAGCGTTTCCATTACGATGCCTACCCTGCTCATTCTCGTGAGGACCACATCATGGTTCGAAGTGATGGTCAATTCCATTTCCGCGATGGAGGTGAAGCCCATTTGAACAGCCCTGCCGGTATGGCCAACTTGCAAATTGCTGCTCGAACCAACTCGAGAGACGCCTACAAGGAATTCTCCAGGATCACAAACGAGCAAAACCAGAAGGTTACCCTCCGTGGACAACTCAAGTTCAAGTTTGATCCTTCCAAGGCCATTCCCGTCGAGGAGGTTGAACCTGCCAGTGAAATTGTGAAGCGTTTTGCTACTGGTGCTATGTCTCTCGGATCTATCAGTCGAGAATCTCACGAGACTCTTGCCAAGGCAATGAACAAGCTAGGTGGTCGTTCCAATACAGGTGAGGGAGGTGAGGATCCCGAGCGCTTCCTTGACAACCGTCGTTCCAGTATCAAGCAAGTTGCCTCTGGAAGGTTCGGTGTCACTTCGCACTACTTGGCCAACAGTGACCAAATTCAAATCAAAATGGCCCAAGGAGCCAAGCCTGGAGAGGGAGGTGAACTCCCTGGATTCAAGGTGTCTGATTACATCGCCTCGAACCGACACACCACTCCTGGTGTTGGTTTGATTTCCCCTCCACCTCACCACGATATTTACTCTATCGAGGATCTTGCGCAACTCATTCACGATCTCAAGAACGCCCAGCCAAAGGGAGAAGTATCGGTAAAGCTCGTTTCTGAGGTTGGAGTCGGAGTTATTGCTGCTGGTGTCGCTAAGGCTCTTGCCGACCACATTCTTGTCAGTGGTCATGATGGTGGTACCGGAGCTGCAGCTTGGACTGGAGTAAAGGGATGCGGTCTGCCTTGGGAACTTGGTCTCGCGGAGACGCAGCAAACTTTGGTATTGAACGGGCTTCGTGACCGTATCAAACTTCAGACTGATGGTCAAATCAAGACTGGACGTGATGTCGTCATCGCTTGCTTGCTAGGAGCTGAAGAATTTGGATTTGCCACTGCACCTTTGATCACCATGGGTTGTATCATGATGAGAAAGTGCCACTTGAACACCTGTCCTGTTGGAATTGCTACACAGGATGAAGAGCTTCGAAAGAAGTTTTCTGGACAACCCGAACACGTTGTTAACTACTTCTTTTTGCTTGCTGAGGAGGTCCGCGAGATTATGGCAAAGCTTGGATATCGCACCATGGAGGAGATGATCGGACAAACCCAACACCTCGAGCACAACAAGAAGGGATCCCACTACAAGAGCCGCAACCTGGACCTCAGTCCTTTGTTGACTCCTGCATCCGACCTCAACCCAAACACCGGTATTCGAAACCTGACTGGACAATATCATGGACTCGATATCGCCAAGGACAATTATTTGATTGAACAGGCCTTGCCTGCTCTTGAGAAGGGAACTCCAGTTGTCATCGATGCCGTTGAGGCACAAAACACTAACCGAACCTTGGGTACTATGCTTTCGTACGAAGTCTCCAAGCGATATGGTGGCGAGGGATTGCCAGACGACACCATCACCGTCAATTTCAAGGGTCATGGAGGCCAATCGTTCGGCTTCACCCTTGCAAAGGGAATTACAATGAATGTGGAGGGAGACGCCAATGACTACACTGGCAAGGGTCTCTCCGGGGGCAAAGTTACCGTTGCTCCTTCCAGCAGCGTTGTTTCTGATGGATTCGTCCCTGAAGAGCATGTTGTTGTCGGAAATGTTTGTTTGTACGGAGCCACTTCTGGTAAGGCATTCTTCCGCGGAAAGGCAGGAGAGCGTTTCTGCGTTCGAAACTCTGGTGCCCTTGCTGTTGTTGAGGGACTTGGAGACCATGGATGCGAGTACATGACTGGTGGAACTGTCGTCTGCCTCGGTGAGACCGGACGTAACTTCGCTGCCGGTATGAGTGGAGGCATTGCTTACGTTTACGACCCTGAGGGCAAGTTCCCTGCTAGGTGCAACATGGGCCTTGTTGGTCTTGAGACCATCGATACTGAAGCAGAGAAGGAGGAAGTGTTCGGCTACATCCAAGAACATGTTGCTGCGACTGGAAGCTCATTGGGCCAGTCTATGCTTGAGAATTGGGACGCGAAGTGCAAGGACTTTGTGAAGGTGTTCCCTCACGACTACAAGCGTGTTTTGGAAGAGCGAGCTGCAAAGCAAAGCGAGGCAGCCTAAATTGCTCAAGATTTATACTATGTCCCTGTATTTAGATTGTGTTGTCACCTTCACCGGCTTCTGCTTTGTCAACTGGGCATCCCTGGTGGTGCCTTTACTGCCGTACTACCAAGTAGATCGACTTCCCCAATAATTCAGGAAGCTTCATTTTGGAGGGTTGGTAGCGTTGGATCGGGCCATTCCACTGTTACTGCACATCAGCAGCATTCTCATATTCCATAGTTATCAATTCCTTTGCACTTGCTTGATATGGAAGTGCTTGACACAATATTCTACTAGTAGAGTATCTGTCATGCTCCGAAGAACAGATGCTAGTGGCGTCATCAATGCGTATATCACAACATGGGCACTGCATTGTTTGGGGAGGGGGGGGTCCGGGGTCCGTGTCTCGATCAAATGGAGCGTCCACACAACGCGCAAACATCGTCCGTCATTTCCCCTTCAATGGCACAACCTTTAAACCCTAGTTTCATGCCCCTGTGGTCTAACACCACACTTCTGCACTTGCTTGATATGGCAAGTGCTTGACGCAATATTCTACTAGCATCTGTCATTCTCTGAAGAACAGATGCCAGTGGGGTGATCACAGCATAATATATCACAACATGAGCACTGCATTTGGCTGTCTCGCGATCAAATAGTGGACCGACAACACAACGCGCGAACTTCGTCCATGATTTCCCCTTCCATGGCATTGCCACCTAGCCTGAGTGTCCTCAAATGATCCAAGCCAGCAATGCCACTGCTGGGGGAGCGTCCCTGAAATGTTATGTTAATTAGCAGTATTTTCTGGTTCGCTATTCGGGAACCTATTGTTCCTGTCAAAAACGTATTTGGACCGTACCAATCTCAGCTTTTGGGCTTACTGTACCAGCTTCTTCAGCTTCCACAGCATTAGGCGTAATCGCTTTCCCGATGGAATCGAAAGTAGAGTAATACAGTCTGAATGCAACCGGAAGTGCAGAGTAGAGAGTTGATAGAAGCACCATATTGGTACAACTTCATCAATCTGTATAAACTGATCTCGATCAGCTCGGTAGGCAGTAAGGATCATGAAGTACTAGATCGAGATCAGACATAGGACTTAGGTTCACACCCACTCACTTCACTATTCACCAATGGATACAAGCCTTCTCATCAAACCATACTGGAGTAGTACTACTGGTGCTACAGTTAGTTCTAGCCTTAGAATGTATCTGCACGGGCTCGGATTTCTTTTTGATGATCCGTAGAAGTTCAAACCTTGCTTCCGAAGCTACACACGTCTGGCAATACCATTGCTGGCAGTATGGAAAAAAAGCACTTGGTTCTCTCCCTGGTAGAATCGGTTTTGAGGCGACGAATTCTCTTGCAGTTGTAGTCGCCGAGTGTTACCAACATGAGACGTCTAAAATGGGGACGCGAGACAATGACAAGAACACAGATAGAACAGATAATGATGTTGAGGTAATAGTGACAATCCTAGCCTTGTTCTACGAATCAACTCGCTATAACGAAGCCCGACTAACTGACTTCAATCGTTACAACTTTTCATATTCACCCTTGGACCAGCGACATACCAACCGCACACGAAATTCTGACAGCTTGATACCAAAATGAGTTAATGCCTTGCACTTCTCGGGGCTGAGGGTCTCTCCTTCTTTGCAAAGCTGGAACTCCGTCTTCCCGTCTAGTAGTACAATTTTCCCATTATCAATCTTGACAGGAATCCCTTGCTTTCGAAACTGTTGTTCAACCATTGAGACTGGATGATTGAAAAGCATTTCATTTGTAATGAAAACATCCTTGGGTGAAACGAAACCGGCTCGAGCAAAATCGGGCTCGACAAAGTTGGCAAAATATTCCTCCACCTCCGAACGAGGCTTGGAAGTGAATAACAATCCAACACTTTCCGTGATTTCCTTTGTTACGTGTCGCAAGTTGTCAGCGTATTCATCTTCGGGTGTTCTGCCCAAGGCGATTTGAATCAATTTGTTCTTTCCGAGAACAATCTTGGACCCCTCTCCCATCTCGTCTCCTTCGTTACGGAAATGCATTCGAATATCCTTGAATTTGTTACTGCGCATGTTCTCGTAAGAAAACAAGTACATATCATCATGATTGTCTACAGCATCCCGGATTTCCTGTACGAATTCTGACTTGTGTTCCCTAGTGGAACGACGGGAAGTTTTTGTCAGAGGGACTAATCGTATCCGAGAAGAAAACAAAAATTAGATGATACCTGTCAAACAGAAATAGTCGAGTTGAACTACTTACCCAAACGCGCTTTCTTTGAGCGAGGCATGTGGTGAGACTTGAATCGACGAAGTTACGTTGTTCTACCCTGTTGGAAAAAGTCAAAAATGAAAAGAATGTTGCATGAAATTGTTGGTTGGTCCAGCCGACAGACACGGACGCCGGAAGGACCGGAATACCCGTTTCGGTAAATCGATACTTCAAGAAGAACTGTGGAATCAAACAATACTACGAGTAAAGCTTTTCTCTTGGGATATCATACCTTCAAACTTTATCACTTTTGTAGTGATAGCAGTCTTTAGAATTGATTGCTAGTACGTACCGGACGATGAGAAATATGGGTCATTGTTTCGTAACTATATATATCTAAAATTTGACGGAGTGCGACCAGAAGTGAAGCGTAAACGCATTCATAGTTTAGTGGTAAAATATCCGCCTTCCAAGCGGATGTCCCGGGTTCGATTCCCGGTGAATGCATTCAGCATTCATAGTTTAGTGGTAAAATATCCGCCTTCCAAGCGGATGTCCCGGGTTCGATTCCCGGTGAATGCAATCTTACTTTTGGAGGCCGCTCTTAAGCATTGATTTTTAAGCACTTGTACAATAGATTGAACTCTATATTGAACTCTATACTTGTATTCACTCCCTTTTTAAACTGAAGCAAGTAGATGGGTTCCAGCTAACGCCCAAGCTCTTCCACCAACTTGATACAACGTTTCCGTCATGTTTTCGCAGGTCACCACGACGCGTTCTTTGCCCACAAGGCTGTCAAATCCATCAGCGTCGGAAAACGACGGTGAAGGGATGATACCCTCCTCAAGTACATTCAATTTTCGCTCCAAGCATGCCCGCCCTCTTGTGTCTACGTCCACCTTGGTAGATCTCCAACACTTCATGAAATGGGAAGTGCTTGAGGCCGTTTTCCCAACAATACCTACTAAAATACACGGACGATTGCTGAAGTCGTCATTTGGGTATGACGTTTTCGTGAACACCAGGCAATCTGTTTTCTTTCCGGTCTTTTGGAGCCACTTGCGATATCCCTTTCC
This sequence comes from Nitzschia sp. Nitz4, assembly GCA_013372465.1. NCBI lineage: Eukaryota > Bacillariophyta > Bacillariophyceae > Bacillariales > Bacillariaceae > Nitzschia > Nitzschia sp. Nitz4. Next base: position 432,581 of record WXVQ01000152.1, on the reverse strand, counting down.
ATCATTCATATGATCCACAAGAACCAACACACCAAACCATTCATCTTCGTCAGTGGCTCCCAAGTTGCTTTCGTTTGTGTCATTGTCGTATAGTTTTAGTGCTGTCTTGAAGAGAGATTCTAGACCCACGTCTCTGCATGCTTGAGCAACGACGGACATATTGTCAACTTCCACAAACTGAGAAAACCTCCTGCTTCTGTCGACAACTTCCCTCATCTGAGAATCTTTGGAGGATTGTAAAACAACTTGTTGTTCGCCACGTACAACCAAATACTTCCAGCTCCAGGGTCGAATTTCATCGTAGAAGCATATGCAATCTTGTTCGCTTCCTTCAATGATCAAGATACCGGGCCAGCCAATCTTCATATATCCAGTAAGGTGAAGATCAGATACCAGTCGTTTGATATCGGCACGTTTCACTTTTGAAATGATATGATGAGAATAGATCAGGCGTCGACCCAGAACGAGAGTTTTGTTGCCTGAAACCAGAACATCCATAGGGGCCCCTTGGTTAGAGGTAGCAGATGTCAAGGCTTCATTTTCGAGTATTTTTGTCCACTGTACTTGGACCCATTCGTCAGCCTCAGATATCACAGCAAAAACAGCTTCATCTCCAATTAACTGGCCAGCCTTTTGTCTTACATGATCCAGAAATCGAGGAAGGACATTCAGTGCAGTTTTTCTTAATTCCATTGAACATGTATTCAAACCAGGTGTATCATCCAACTCTGCTGCCAAGTGCAGTGGTGCCGTGTCTGGATATTCTTTTGGTAGAGTGATGGCGAGCCGAATTCTTGCAGCTACATCATCCTCTTGATCATGGGAGGGCAAGCGGAGGCGTCGATATATTATGGGGTCCCCAGTGTGGCTGGTGTCTACCCAAGCTTCGGATTCATCGTATGCTGAGCGAACAAACTCAAGTTCAGCAGCTTGTCGTTCTTCGTTTGCACTTCCCATCTAGCCTCTCTATAGGTTTCCTTCTTTCCTTGGAAAAGACCGTCCATGCTGTCACACCACAATCGACTAAGCCGATCACCTCCCTGAATCTCGATTTGCTACGTCGAGGCGTGCAACAGAAAAAGAGATAAACCAACATATTGGGCTTCTGTACACAATATCTATTGCAAAGTATAGCTTTACACAATGTATAGTGTATAGCATAGTGAAACAACCGTGTTGGAAGCACCGTACAATAAGAGGGTACCTAGGAGAAACCCTGCTCGTCTGCCTGTTGTCCGTCGTGAACGATGGTCAGAGCGCTGACGGATGCCAACCAATCCTCCCTCACAATTTGTTCTATTCAGAGAACAATCAGAGCTCACCATGGCGACCCTTTTGCCTTCTCTCTCATCCGATGAAGAAGGAAACAACTTTGATTCTGATAGTGAGCAAGATGAAGAAGAAGTCAATGAAGACTTTGAGTTCGGTGGAATATTGGTACGATATCATTTGATTGAGCTCGCCCTTACTCATGAATTCTCTGACACGTGTGCCTTCCATTTAATACACTTCTGTGATTGGAATATGATAGGGTGAGGATGGTGGAGTCCCTACTGCTTTAGTGTCTGGTCAAGCTGGTTGGTCCTATCAGACTGCTCTGCAGAAACTGGAGCAGGGGAATGGCTTGAGGCGTCCTCCTCGTATGGATATTGCTAGTATCATCGCCGCCAAGAGGAAGAGTATTAAGGAAGAAAAAGTTCAACAGGGGGCTGAGTCTGGATCGGAAGAAGACGAAGATGAAAATTCTCAGTCAGACGAGAGTAAAGACAAAGTAGAGGACCCTGATGGTTCGGATGACGACGACGACAGCTCAGAGAGTGAGGAGAGTAGCAGTGAAGAGGAGGACGAAGTCGACGACGCAGATCAGGAGATGGAGGGTGATGTGATTAAAACAAGAATGGGACAGGAGGAAGAGGAAGAAGAGGATGAGCCTGAAGAAGAAGAGGAAGAGGGAAATGATTCGGACAGTGACGATGAGGAAGCGCAGAAAGCTGCCAAGTTCTTCGAATCCCGGGATGAAGAAGCCACAGAAGATGTGGAAGTTTTTGCCCAGTTGACTTTGTCAAGGCCTCTCTTACGTGGCATTGCTTCCATGGGATACGTGAAACCTACCTCAATTCAATCTTCAGTCATTCCTGTGGCATTGGCAGGGCGAGATATTTGCGCCAGCGCCGTCACGGGTTCCGGAAAAACTGGTGCCTTCCTCTTGCCTATTCTCGAAAAACTGTTGCATCGTTCGCCAGGTAGAATCAATGCATTGATTTTGACCCCAACGCGTGAGTTGGCGGCTCAAATCATTGGAATGATGACTACTTTGGCTCAACACACTAAGATATCCTCGTCGCTTATTGTGGGTGGTTCCAAGAACTTGAACGCCCAAATGGCCGAGCTTAGGGCAAGACCATCAGTGGTAGTCGCGACACCAGGACGACTTCTTGATCATGTCACAAACTCCGCTGGAGTGTCCTTGGAAGACGTGGAGTTCTTGGTCTTGGATGAAGCAGACCGTTTGCTCGACTTGGGATTCCAGGAAGAAGTATCAGAGCTCATTAAGGCTTGTCCAGTGGAACGTCAGACGTTGTTGTTCAGTGCAACGATGAACACCAAGGTAGACGATTTGATCAAGCTCAGCATGAAGCGTCCTGTTCGTATCCGCATTAGTCAAAAGGATGGGAGTGGAAATACCAGCAAAGATTTGGAAGTTGCCCCCAGGTTAGAGCAAGAGTTCGTGAGAATTAGGTCCGGCAATGAGGGTGTTAACCGTGAAGGGATGTTGTTGGCATTGCTTACGAGGACGTTTACCAAACAGGCTATTGTCTTTTTTGATACGAAGGTCAAGGCTCATAGAATGATGATTCTTTGTGGATTGTGCGGCATCAAATGCGCCGAGCTGCACGGAAACCTCACTCAAGCTCAAAGGTTGGAAGCTCTTGAACAATTCAGAAAGGGTGAGGTAGACATTTTGTTGGCTACGGACTTAGCTGCTCGTGGTTTGGACATCAGTCGGGTCGAGACTGTCATCAACTTTGAAATGCCCAATCAAGTTGAAACATATATTCACCGGATCGGCCGTACAGCTCGAGCTGGTCGAGGTGGTCAGAGTTGTACTCTAATCGGAGAAGGGCGTCGTCATTTGATGAAACAAGTGATTAAGGACGCCGCGGATAAAAACAAAAGTGGGAAGAAAACCCACAATGCCATCATCCGGTCTCGCTCCATCCCATCAGCAGTGGTTTCTCATTTTGTTGCCAAGATTGTCTCTCTAGAAGATCATGTTCGAGAAGTCCTCGAAGCCGAAGCTGTTGCCCGAATGGATCGCTTGGCTGAAATGGAGGCCAACAAAGCACAAAATATGATCGAACACTCGGACGAGATCATGAACCGACCCAAACGTGAGTGGTTCGCTTCTGAAACTCAAAAGAAGAAAACAAAGGAAAGTGCTACCGAGAGGGCAAAGCTAATCGCCGAGAAGGCCGGGACGGGAACTCACCGCATGACGAGAAAGAAAAGGCGTGCTCGCGATGCAAAGCAAATGCTTGAGGAAGATTTAGGAGGTGATGCTGGAGAAGGAGGCGGCGGCGACGACGCCCCGACAAAGAAGACTGCTTCGATCAAGAGAAACGCCAGAGACCACAAACGTGAAGCTGAGATCCGCAAACAAGAAAAATACGAGAGGAGTATTCACGACGAGGACGTGGAACGAGCGAAGAAGAAGCGCAAGGGAATTGTCGGCTCGGATGCTCTCGGAGACAGCAGTTTGTTCAGCGAAGAGAAGGTTGCATTTGCCAAGAAACCTAAACAAGGGGACGGCGAGGATCGTGCTGAAAGTGCCTACAACTTCCGAGGGTATGATCCTGCCAAGGATGGAAAGAAGAAACCAAAGAAGAAAGCACATCACAAATTCAAGTCCAAGGCCAAGTTCAAGCGTCGAAAGTAGATTATCCACTAACGTTATAGTTGCGAAGGCATGGAAAAGAACATTGCTGTACTTCCCTCTCTCTAAGTATTTCTGTGAAATGGAATCAAAAAGATCACCTACGTAGAATTAGTCTACCAGTCATCAGTCTGATACATTTTGTTTTCTGCCCGGCGTTGACACTCTTTTTTACGCTGTTGTAATTTTGCCAGCAATGCACTAGTATGTGTAGTGGGGCTCGTTTCTCGGCGACTTGGTGCTGTGACGTGTTTCAAGGCGACTCCTGCCTGAATAGCTGCGATAAGTCCCCCCGCAGGGGTTGAAGCCTTGTCTTTTATTGTCTTTCCTTCAGGACTGACAATATCAACAGGCTTCAGCTCAAGGTCATGGGTGCGGATTTGGGCCAGCAACGCGGCGTTCTTGGCGCCATTGCCATGCTTCATGTGCTCCCTTTTTGCAGAAGATACCGAAGGCTTGGTTCTCGTATGGCGCTGATGTGATCCTTCACCCATCTGAGATGTTGTATTTAGCGGAAGCTGAAAGTAATTAGGTGCCGATCTCATCTTTGAAATGTCGAGAGAGGACGAAGAGCTGTTTTTGAACTGGGTTTCTGCTGAACCATTGACAACATCCTCAAGTTCCAAAGTCCCACTTCGCATGTGTGTAACAAAGGCAGAAGGAGGTGAAACAGGAGGACATTCATCTGGGTATGTTTTGGGCGAAGGAAGTATGGCAATGGTAGTGGGAACCAACGTTCGAGGAGGGGTGACTCTCATGGTTGCGCTGGACTCGACATCCTCACGAACTGGATCAAGGCGCTTGACGAGGCGATATTTTCGTTGCTTGGATTTCCCGGTGAAACTCTCTTTCCCGGAGGAACTCGCTGAGCCTCCAGAAACCATTGTGCTTGCGGCCTCTTGTTTCTTTGCAGCTGGTGGTTGAGATCGAGGACAATGAGTAGTTGATGTCGGTATCTGTAGGTTTTTGCTTTGACTTTGTCCCATCTCCTGATTCCCAGTAACTTGGGAATGAACTGCATTACGGAAAGAATGCCTCGGAGACCCCACCGCTGCATGTACATAAATTTCAGAAATTGGGGGAGGTGAATCCTGACTGGAAAGACTGTGAGGGGTAGTTGAGTCTGCTGCGGATGGTCCACTCGAGGAAGTAGTTCTGCGAGAACAATGAGAATTGGACCAGTCACCAAAGGGTTGGGTGAACAGAATAATACTTACCTGCTACGCTGGAAATCATGCGATATACTGAATGGCTTGAGGTCTGCTCCTTGAACCCTATCCAACTTTTCTTGAACTGCATTGACTTGGTCGAGAAGGTATGAGAGTTCAACACGTAGGTCGACGTAGGACGAAGAGACAGAAGGGACATCATAATGATGTTTTCCTTTGGCTGCTTTCGGGGACCTATCCTTTCGAAAGAAAGGCATGGTGAACATATCCAAATTTATGAGACGTTGACCCACAAAGATTTCAGCCGGAGGGATTGCGATGTTGTAAACGTCGAACACCAACATCGTCCACGGTTGAGTAGGTCCTTGCAAACCGTTTCAAACACTCTCAAGGTGGAAACCTTGTGCTTAGTTTCCAGCACTGTTTGATGACTGTTTTCATGGGATTGTTACGTTGCAGTCTTTAACGCAAATGACGTGAGTTTACAGGAGGGGAACGAGTGGGTTGGTTTTGTAAACACGTTTTTCGGTTTGAACCACATTTGAAGGTATGACAACACAATTTGAAACAACATACCCATGGTACATATTGGAACCACATTCTCTCGACACGTGTACTTTCGATTCCTTGGACCATAATTTCAATTTTGTGGTGGCAAAAACCACAGCCGACCTCACAATGGTCCATGGAGGTCAATTCACCTTTGACGGTCCAAGCCCAGCGGTGACGAATAGAAAGAACGAGGCGTATCGTCGACGTAGAGACACAATGAAAACACCGAGTTGGACTTTCCAGTTTGTCTTTTGGTGGACAATGGCAGCATGTTCTGTGGCCTGCACTGCCGATGCGTCCATGACAGCTCACTCTGGTATTCGGCCGTCGTTGGCTACCCGATCACTGGACCTCTCTTGTCTGCATAGGACCAACTCATCCATGCTGAGTTCCGTCTTGCAGCAGGAACTCGATAACATCATGAATAGTAAAGTCCCAGTTGCCCTTGAAATTGACTTGACGGCATCCCTTCAAGGCAAGGATACCCTTGCTTTCTTCAGGTCCTTGCGCTCAACAGAGGCCGGTGAATACAAGGATTCAGCTATGTCTATCGCTGTGAACTTCAATCATTTGACCCCTCTAGAAGTTATCCCATTGTTTGAGTCCATACTCCATCAGGATCCACCATCGCAGTCGAATACCTCCAATGCTTCGACAGCGTCGTCACACTTCTCACTCCCCACGGTTCAAGAGTTGAATCTCGGCTGGAATAACCTCGGGAAAACGAAAGCACTCAAGAACAAGGTTCACAAAAAATTTCTCACGCTGCTGCAAAAGGTGGTTGAATCTCCTCTTCGTTGTCCCCGGAATCTGCGATTGCACGTTTGTGGTCTAGGACCAGCAGCATGCCGAGCCATTTCCAAGGGGCTAGTGCAACGCCATGCCTTTAGTAAGAAAGCCTCCGTCGAAGCCCAAAGAGGTCTTTGTGCTCCGATCTCTTTGTATCTGACACGAAATCCAGGTATTGGGGATACTGGAGTACAAGCGTTGGCGTCAGGACTCGCCACCATCGCTACTAGAGACGCCACACGTCTTAATGACGGGCCTGTCTTGGACGTGTTGGACTTGTCTGGCTGTGGGATTTCAGATGTCGGTGTCAAGGCACTGGCGTCTGCTATTCGAAGTACTAAATGTGTGATTCGACGCTTAGATTTGAGCAACAACCACATTACCAACAAAGGAGTCCTGGAGTTGGCAGCTGCTCTCGTTGTCTCTCCTTCGGACACTTGCAAACTGCAGGTCTTGGATTTGAGTCATAACAAGGATGTTGGCGATGAAGGAGCTCAGGCTATGGCATCGGCGATTGCAAAAGGAGTGATTTACTCTCTTGTTGTGAGAAGTTGCCATGTTCACGCGGATGGAGCAGCACATTTGGCCAGGTCCGTGAAGGAATTGGTTTCATCCCCTCGACGGCCCTCGTTCGTCAAAATAGATCTAAGTGGAAACCCACTCGGGACGTTACGCAAGAAAGGATCTCATGGAACAACGGGTTCGAGTGCTGCTGCAATCAGGAAGGCCAAGGAAACGACCACCGCCTACATGAACTACATTTCCAAAAAGTTTCAGAAGAGCCTCAACGAATTAGGAATGACGGACACTGCCAGTCGTGATATGTGGGACAGTGATGCCGAGGGTGATGACGCTGGATCGACGCTTTCCAAGGGTGAACGAGGAGTAGATTTGACATCTGTGAAATGTGGTGGGTTGGCCATGGCCGATGCTTTCTTGGGAAGTGATGGCTCGTTGCAAGAACTTTCAAAAGCAAGTCCCACAGAGGGTCACAAGCAACCTGCCTGCAAGGTGGAGTTGGGCCTCCGCCGCTGTGCCCTTGACACGAGAGCATCGGAAGCCCTGGCTGCTGTCCGGCAAGGAGCTCAATCCGCTTCGCACGTCGATCTTGTAGTCGATGTCAGAATGAACGATGTATTGGAAGAAGATACTATCGCTGCTCTGGCAGGAAAGTCAAGATTTGCTGGTCATCTACACGACATGGCTGAGCGGTACGAGGAAGCCATGGAACGACTACGAGTTGCTCGAAGGCGGTCATTGGAGGCTGCCGAAGCAGCAGCACAACGTCTGCGAGCTGAAACAGAACTAGAGGATACATGGGGTGCCCCTGTTGATATGGGAGATGACGACCAAGCGGATGTATATGACAACGAGGAGGGGTCGCCCTGGGACTCTGATCAAGCTTATGACGACCCCGAGTATGACTACTAACGCAGCTGATGCGGGATCACCCGAGAAGGGAAACCATTCCTACTTCCAATTTCGCCGGTCCAGAGACTATCACAGAACGAATGCATCTACAGAGAATTCAACAGACTAGACTAACTTAAATAGGCAATTTTGCAGAATTATCTTCTCATGGTGGCAACACCATTGGCTGCTGACTCCTTCCATGGTATCCAAGCTTTGGGGTTTTGTGGGTCAGGTATCAGTATGGTCATGCGCGGAATGGCAATTTGATTCTCCTTATCCAGCCAAGACATTTGCGGTGTACTGTGAATGCGAGGAACAACGTCTTCCATACCTTGTACTATACTTCCAAATAGGGAATCAGCCTCATAGGGGTTCGCCGCTTGTTGACTGCCAGGTCCACTGCGACGAAAGGAGACACATAAGTGTAAATTTCATGCTACAAGGAAGCAAAGAATCAAAGAACTTACTGATTGACCGTGTTGTCCATGATTGAGACATACCAGGCGGGCCCTGAAGGCCGACCAGCATATCCCGTGGTGCCTTTGCGATGCGGAAACTCTGGTGAATACTCTTGGAATGGCATGTGCTTGCGCACTGCCGAATGGGCGGCTACCTGTAGCACATGATTGGCGTTTCGATGAAAAGCACCTGATTTCCATGTTCGGGCAATCTCCAAAAAATTGTACACGCTACAGGGGATCAGATCAATGGGGGCCAATTCAATTGTCAAATGATCTTCAGCAGGCAAGCCATCTTTGGCAGTAATAACCTCTGGGAACACGAGATCGACTTGCACTCGAAATGTGTGACGACCGTATCTTTTCACCAAGAGTCTGTGTGTTTCTTGTTGCAGCTGCTTGGTCAAAATGAGGCCTTGTGGGTCTTTCTCCATGATCATTTTGGGCTTTGCTTTGTGTTCCCTGACTTTTGCGTCCAAGTCGTTTACTCTTTGCTGAAGCTGTTCTTCGGTGGGCCCGAGCTCCAATGTTGCAACAGGATTCCGAACGTGTGGGGTTGTACCTGCCGTTCCCCCGCGACCGTAGAGGTACGAGACCGAGACGATAAAGAACAGGGCAAGGACAGCAAAAACCACATTGAATTGCTGCTTGTATGAATGGTGAATCTTTGCTCCCTTTTCATGGGAATCATCACTGGATGCTCGGGAGAGCTGTATTCCTCCTGAATGTGGTTTCCCGCGATGAATGGCTTCTGTCATCATGGTTGTTTGAACTGTGAAGTTGTAGTCGGCTTGAACTGGCCCAACGGATGAGAACCGCCAATGCCTGGATCACGTTGGTCATTGATGTCAATCCTGGATTCTGACTCATGCGACCACTACTATCCAATCATTAGAATGCTATAGAAAGCACAACAACAACCTGATGAGCCAACGCAAAATATGCTTCTCTGCTTACACATTGTGTGAATAGCCTGTAACTTGCACATTACTAGGTTGCTTCTGTTACGCGACGCCATAACGTTCAAGGAAGGACTACTCTACTTTGGGGAAACTCTGGAGATAGTACCATTGGTCTGAAACCCAGATTACCCTCTTCCATCCTGCAGTACTGTAGGATTACTTTGGCGTTAGAAGTGATAGTGGAACCGCTGCCAGGCCCTGCAATCATACCCTGATCTAGGCACTGATGCGGTCACGGGAATACTTAATATCTCTCATGGGATAGTTTCATCTTGGCAAGAGACACTTGAACAAGCCACAGTGTTCCGTTGCATTCACCAGACATGTCCAACCAACCTGTTGAAAAATAACAAAAAGGAAATGAGCAGTTGGATCCAAAGAGGTACTTTCACAATTTTTGAACAATGGCAAAGCCTCAGCTGGTGGTGCATCTCGTTTCTCGACATGGGAATAGGCAACCTTGCCCCTTTCGGGGCACTGTCCACCCAAAAGGTTCTGTACAGGTCTATGATATGGATGGTTCATCATCACTGGCCGCCCCTGTTCACTCCATGGAGTATCTTTTCGCTTGCTTACATTTTTTCGTTTCGACTTTCAAGCATCGTCATCTGGAAGGCAACCAAGAGAAGAATAACATGAGAGACTTTCAGATCAACGGTAATGGACGCTGAGTTGTAACTCAGGACTTGTCATGATCGTCCATTCTTTTCCATCAGTGGGTGCTTTGGTTAGATCACGGTGAAATCAGTTGACACGCATGAATGATAATTTTGAAAGCTATTGTCATCTTTTGGGCTTCAACAAGAATGGAGTTGGTACAACAAGGCTGGTCCACTTACCACGACAACATGGCTCACAACTTGTGACTTGCAAGAATTGGAAAAATGAACTGTGTGGTGTAAGAGACGTTGTGAAGGAGCACTTCTTGGTTGTCGTTCTTGTATTGGTTGGTGTAGGGGGAATGCGTGAGACAGACAGACAGTCAATCTAGTTCCTGGGTCAAACGAGTCCTAGAAGATTCGACCAAGTGGGAAACACAAGGCCGAAATGAATCAAATGCGCACAATATTTGCATTCAGGAGAGACCATGGGTCCCAAGAAGAAAACCAAAAGCAGAAGTGCCTGGTCCAAACCCAAATGGGTGGAATTGGTGGTTCCTGTATTGGCCCTAATCGGTCTGTATTGGTTCTCTGCCAGTTTCTTTCTTGCAAAACGGTCACTTCCACATGTTTCTACCTGTGATGAAGCCCCCGGATTGCTTCGACAGACTTTGGGGCTGAATGACAAGGAAGTTACTGCAGCCTTATCTAGCAACAGTCCTTCAAAAGGGTGTTGGCTCAATCGCCGTATTGATAGTTTGGTCATTCTTGTTGTGGACGCCTTGAGGTTTGACTTTGCCCGCTATGAGTTGCCCCTGTCGGTGGGTGCACGAATCGACCCCAAAAGTCCACATCACCCCAAGAACAAGCACAACCGAACCACATCTAGTCAATTATTGCAGTTTGTGGCCGATCCACCAACTGTTACGATGCAGCGACTTAAAGGGTTAACAACTGGAAGTCTACCCACCTTTGCAGATATTTCGGGGAACATGGGAGGAGCCAACATAGATGAAGATTCATGGGTGCAGCAGCTGAAAGATACTCCCTACGGCATGCGTGGGCTGTTCCATCCTTCCCGGCTAGGTTTTGTGGGAGATGATACATGGGTAGACTTGTTTCCCACTCAGTTTGACGAGAGTTTTCCATTCCCGTCGTTCAACACCCGTGACCTGGACACTGTTGACAACGGATGTCTCGCAGAGCTCCCGAGACTTCTCAAACATCTCAAGACTTCCGGGGCATCTCCTGAGGAACTTGAAGTGATTGTGTCGCATTTCCTGGGAGTAGACCACGTTGGACACACCTATGGGCCTCATGACAAGCACATGCACGAGAAACTGAGACAAATGGATGTGGCGCTGAGTACGACGTTGGAAATATTAGACGAATCTGATCACTGCCACCTTGCTTTGATCTTTGGTGACCATGGAATGACAGAGGATGGGAATCACGGGGGAGGTTCAGAGAACGAGATTAATGCGGCCTTGTTTGTGCATTTTTCGCCAGCATGTGGCGATATGCCGCTAGACTTGGCACCGCAAATGGGATCGAAATATATTCAAGATGCATTCCAGTCGATACACCAGATTGATCTGGTACCCACTATTTCTATATTATTAGGGCTACCAATTCCGTACGCCAATCTGGGGGGAATTGCACCTACTCTCCTTGGCTTTGAAGGTGTCCGTGAAACAACCGCTGCCCTTGCTCTCAATGCAGCCCAGGTTTGGCGATACTTTTCTGTATATTCCAGTACCGCCAACAAACTGCCCAATCTCCCAGAATTGCATGATATGTTGGAAGAAGCGACTTTGAAATACAAGGAAGCCTTGTCCCGTCCAGACGCAGATGACGCCCAAGCTTACTACGCCGCATCAGGGCTCTACAAAGTTTTCTTGGTGGAGGCAGCCGAACTGGGTCACCGTGTCTGGACTAGGTTTGATACAGTTGGCATGATCGCCGGAGGTACGATTCTGGTTGTGGCACTCCTCTTGTTTGCCTCCTCCCTGTATTATGACAGTGGAAAAGTTTGGAACTACTTGCCGTCCAACCAATTCGTCGAGTTAGGTTTGGCAGCTGTTTTCGTTGTATTTCATGGAGGTGTCCTGTCATTCAGCAACAGTTACATTCAAGCAGAGCAAGTCATTGTTGTGTACATGATGACGATTTTGGGGGTTGCTGTGACTGTCAGGTTAGTCCAATCAACTGCCGGAGGTCATGCTGTATATGTACCGTACCTCCCCTTGGGGATTCCACTGCTAGCACGGGTCGCGGAATCAGTGGTCTCTGGTCATGGTCTTGACCCTTCTATTCGATTGCACTGGGCCCATAGTCCCACATTGTTTCTCCCTTCACTTGCTGGTCTACTCGGGTTTCGTGTTTTGTTTTACGGCAAAGTGTCAAAGCGGGTGACATTGAGTCTATTTCACACAATCGTTGACTGTATATCCCTGGGTTTCATTACCTTAGGTTGGCTAGAAAAGAGAAGCTTGGATCAGTCGAGAAATGGCTACCTGTGGATGCGAATATCAATTGCCATGTTGCTTGTATCAACGCCAGTAACTATTTATCAGGCCCTCCAGCCCCTGTGGCGACCCCGAACCACTGATAAGACTACGAACGAATGGAATATGGATCTTTTTGCGCGAGTGCTAGCACTGGTTGTGAAGCTTTTGATGCTTGTCATGGTAGTCACGGGGCCAGCTGCAGCCTCAACAGTTCTTTTTGTGTCCCTCCAGGGATGCATGTTGTACATACTCTGTGGGACCACAGGATTCTATGAGGTACGTACATATTTCGCTGCTTGCAGTGTAGTAGCCATCCTACTGATTCAATTAGTCTTGGCCGCAGATTTCTGGTCCTGTCTTAGCTGCCATGTGGAGATTTCTCGTTCGTCACACTTTCTTTGCCACAAATCATGGTTGCGCCTTTAATCGCCTTCAGTATTCTGCTGCGTTCATTGCCACCATGGAATTCAACTTTGCCCTTGGTGGGCTTCAGCTATTCCTCAACACATTTGGGTGGGAAGTGATAGGATTGATTATGGTGGGATTAGTATCCTTCGTTCTACGGAAAAGTACTATATGGAAGTGCTACTTTGCCTATCAACTCCTCGAGGGATTACTGAACTGCATCTCTGTCAGCTTATTGCGAAGGCACTTGATGGTTTGGGCGATCTACGCCCCTCGATTCTTATTCTCTTCAATCTTTCTGATAATGGGGTGTCTCGCTCAAGTGCTTTCTTTCATCATCATGAATCTTGTTGGTGGAGTGTAACGCACAATCTCAAAGAGCTGGGATGGCCAGTCACCGCCAGAGAACAATATTGTACCGCATACATCAAGGAGAGATTTAAGGCCGTCTTCTTGGCGCAGCCTCATTTCCTTGATGGATGTTATGTTACATTACATTACTGTAGTAGCACTCTTTTGTGGTATGCGTCCTTCTTCCCCAAAATGCTATTCCTTATTGTATTGAAGGCTACATGGGACTAAACGTTGTGGGCCCAAATCACGATAGGAATCAGGAACTCAGAATCTAATTCAACATGAATACACCTTTGCATTTGTTTGCCACCAACGAAACCAGAGAACAAAACCAAATACACAAATGCAATTGATCTGACCTTATTCTGTCGAAATGGGGAAGAAAAAAGCTTTCATCGACAGGAAAAAGGCCTCGACCTATCATGTCTTGTATCGGTCACAACGTGATGTAGCCGACGATGATGAAGAAGGGGGCTCATCTGGTGTGGTGCTCTGGCCTAGCCCCAACAACAATTCTCAAACGGACGAGCAGGTTTTGTTGGGGAAGAAAGCAAAGGATGGCCTGGATACTGATTCTACATTGGACGGATGGAAGCAGCAGCTTTCAAAGGCTGGTTTAGTTGATGATTTTGACTACGAAAGTCGCATGAAGCCAATCACTGGGACTGGGTCCTTCGTTTCGAATAAGACAAACAACTCGAAGCAAATCAATGTCTTGGCCGAAGCTCGAAACATGAACATAGCAGAGGAACAGATCAATGAAGTTGATCGAAAGCTCGATAGTATTGCCCTGACTACTGAGTGTATGGATGAGGACATTGCCAACGCACTCTTCGGTGACTTCGACGAGAACGATTACGAGGAGTTGAACGATGAATATTTTATCGATGCCGCTCAAGAGCCAGCTGACGACGAGGAGGAGGGTGAATCAGGTTTTGATTTTGCTTCTCACATTCAGTCGTTGATGGACAAGGCTAGAAAGGAACGAGATGGTACCGGCGCTATGGACATCATCCACGAACAAGGCCAACAAGATCGAGACTTCTTCTCCAAGTCCACTCCCCTTGGTGCGCATGACGAAGATGATGAATTTGACCACTTTGAAGATGACGGGGACGTGTGGAATTTCACTTCAACCCCTGGTGTAGTGCCCAAACTCAACGAGGATGAGGAGAAGGCGCTTTGTGAGAAGTTTGAGTCGACCTTGTTGGAATATGACTCCGATGAAATCGGTGAGGGAGTGGATGACGACGACGTCTTGGGCCCTCTCCCATTGGAAGGAGACAAGGAAATCGAAGCTGCAATTGACGACTTCTTGGTTGAGAAGCAAGATGAGGTTTTCATGACCGGTACTAGGGAAGAGATGAAAAACCGCGGAGGCAGCGGCTTCTCTGCTTTGGTTGGGACTCGAATGGTACCAGCCAAGGAGATCGACGAAGCTATGATGAATGTTCAAGGTGAGATGAAGCCTATCAGTGACGTTCTTGGGGAAGCTGACGAAATTCTCGGGAACGGATGGAAAGCACCCCCTGCCGAGGAGGTACTTATCGACGGCAAGAGCTACTTCTCAGAAAAGATGCGAAACCCTTGGGATTGTGAATCGATCCTATCCACCTACTCCAACTTGGACAACAACCCAGTCACTATTGGTGCTGGGGGGCGCCGCCGCAAGAAAAAGAATAAGAAGGGATCAGATGACAACTCAGTGCAAGGAAGCCCCTCCTTCCAACCAATTCTACTGTCGGATAAGACAGGTCTACCACTTGGAGTTCTCCCCACACAGGATGACGACGACCTTGATGATGGCATCGACACCTTTGTTAGTGTGAACAGAGGAGAAGCGAGAGACAAACAAGAAAGTAAAGATAACAAACGGGCGCGCAAACAAGGAATCAAGAAAGAGCGCCAGGTTGCGAGAATGCAGAAGAAGATGATGAAGGAAGCTTTCAGCGACGAATTCTCGAAGCGCCAACAGGAGCTGATGGTAGACGACGTTGGTGGGAAAACCGTGTTTCGATTCTGAGTTGATATTTACTGTACTATTTCGGTAGTATTCTGGTTAGACTGCTCTTCGGCTACTCCAGTAGTGGTGGTAAATTGTTGATCTTAATACAATTGTCTTCGCGCTTGATTCTTCTTTGCTCCAGACGTTTTAAACCGAACAAAGCATTCAGTACGTTAGTCCAGGTATTGGTACTTCTTGAATTTCCCGTCATGCAGGCTTTGAGTATTGAGTATTGCATTCTGCTTGCAACAATTGTACCGCCGCCGGGGCAGAACACCGGAGGAGCACCACGGGAATGATCATTAAATAATGTTGGTTTCGCCTCTACCGGTGGTATACAACTTTGTGTAAAGAAGAAGCCGCCGAATCACACCGATCAGCCCCGAGAAGACAGGTAATTCCCCCGAAGAAAGGGTCACTCCAGACTCCAGACTCCAGCCAGACAACCAACCCGGTAGCCGGTTACAAATTGCCACTAGCAAGGCATCAACAATCTTTGGGAAGACTAGAGCCTCTGGCTGTTTGTGGAAGTCTCAGTCTCCGTATACCATCGTAGATTGAAATAGGAACACTGGTATTCGTCATCTTTCCTTGTACAGGAGGAATTTGGTAAGGCCGAGGCGAGTCTTCAGAGTCACGGACTCTAGGCATTTCTAATGACAGAGGTGTCAAGTGAAATGGCACCACCTCATCCTGATCTGGTGGGAAAGGTGAAGCCCAGGAAAAGAACATCCATCAACTCGTTGTCTGCTAGTGAAAGGGTGAATGGGGTCTCTCAGAGTATCTTCGACAATCCGGCGGTGATTCAGGGCTACAATTCTGTGCCTCTCATTGAAGTGGACCGACTGCCAAGGGGAGGGATCAGTCTGGAAACAAAGGCAGTTGGTCGAGTCCAGGTATGTACTATTGTCATTTGCTTTCTGATGTTGCGAGAACTCTATCCAACCGTTTCTTAGTTCGGAATTCCACCAGAAACTATCAAGGACAGCATGCAACTGGGGATGGAGGTTCCCAGCGTCTACATTGTTCCAGTGGAGCGGTTTTGTCGGGAGATGGGGCCCGCTTTAGGGATCAACATGGCAGAGTTTGAATTTCCTGCTTATTTTAACTATTTTGTTCGAAAGAAGCGCTGTACGTTAGTTGTTGATTCATTGGAGGCAGAAGAGAACATTACAACAGTTTTTGAAGAAACCTTGTTGGGGCCATCTATATTCAGGAACCATGACCGCCCACACAAACACGAGAAAGAGGACTTTGATCCGAGTTTCCCGGAAGAGGCAAGGCCAGACTTCTATAAAGAATTCTACAACTTTAGAACCGCCGAAGAGTCGAGCAACTACAATGAGCTGACAGTGCGAACATTGCTTGAATTTGTTCATTTTTCCGCGACATCTCATGAAGTACGTGGAGGAACCACGGATTTGGGAGTGCCTCCAATTCAAGAAATTGATGAAGTAGAGGAGGAGGATTTTGGACTTACATCGAGGCGGTCGGATGTTGGTACATTGCAGGCAATGAGTGATGCCCTCAGATCCAATCGACGCATGTCTCTTACTTCTGATGCACATTCAGGAAAAAATCAAACCGAGTCTGTCTCATCGGGACAACACCGACACGGTACGGGGTCCATAACATCCGGGGATGCCCCTCCTGTTCGCAAGCTATGGCGACGTTGTAGCGCACCAACTCATATTGCAGTGGCAAGTGATACTGCCATGTTGGGCGAATCCAGACGTGACAGTATTCTTAGTATGAGTTCCGTTGCCACTTCTGCATCAAGTGTCGTGTCAAAGACGGAACCACATACCAATTTTAGCCCTCAAAACTCAACCAGCAACCTGGATGCGGAGAACCCAGAGACGGGAAACAGCAATTGGCTGTACTCCCAAGCTGCTTGGCTCGGTACGGAACATTGTGATATAGGGGCTGCCCCTCTCTCCAATTTCTCATTGCTTGTTCCTTTTTACAGGCGAGGCCGCAACGGTGTATCCTCGGGACGCAACAGAAGAGCAGAAACGATCCAAGACGACGGCCCGGGTAGAGATTTTCAAAATGTCTGGGGGGACGGAATACATTGTTCATGACGTGAACGCGGACGGTATTATTGTAGGCAGAGCTCGTTTCAGTGGGACCGTACACGTCCCAGATGCCTTTTCTGTAGAGGGCTTCACTTCCAACCACGACAAAAGCCCACTTCACGAGAGCCTATCCCTCCAAGACTCTCGACTTGTTGCTCCAACTTTTCACCCTCCCTCTTTTGGGGTCACTGTTCTGGGAAACTCACATGGTTTTGACAAAAACGGCTCCACCAGTGGATACGTATTATGGGTAAATGGTAGAGGTATAATGATTGACCCTCCCCCGTATTCATCGGCCACCCTCGAACGGGAAGGCATTCGCCCTCAAATGATCATGGCTATTATTATAACTCACTGCCATGCAGATCATGACGCTGGTACTTTTCAGAAGGTGATGACAGGTTCCCAAGTGGCCATCATTACCACGCCCACGATATACAAGAGTTTCATTCGCAAGTATTCTGCTTTGTCAGGATTACGCGAATCGCTGCTTCGGCACAGTCACAGATACCGCCCAGCTATTGTCGGTCAGCCTCTCAGGTTCCAAGGGGCTGTGTTTCATTTCTCCTATACTCTACACACGATTCCATGCGTTTCTTTCAAAGCAGAGTGGAGAGGGAAGTCAATCGTTTTTACTGGGGACCACATGAACATTCCAACTTCTATTGATGCTCTACAGGCAAAGGTAAGACGACATGAAAGTTATGGACAACAGCACAATTACTTCAAATCCTTACCGTTGTCTAGGGTGTACTTTCGGAAGGCAGAGCAGAGAGCCTGCGGCAGTTACCATTGCAACCATGTGATATCCTGCTTCATGAGGCAGGAGCCCCACCTATTCACACACCTTTGGATGTTCTTGAAGAGCTACCTGAACACGTCAAAGAGAGGCTCTATGTCGTGCACACATCGGCGATTCCGCAAAGCAGCAGCTTGAAGGTTGCACCAACAGGAACGGCAGGTACCATTCGACTGGATGGAAGCGCCAAACTCAAACAAGTCGAATCGACACATTCAGGAAAACCGGATGAACCCAGCGTTCGGGCCTCATCCAGAACGTTGGAGGATGGATCGAATCGAAACATATCAATCCTAGGAAATTTCCATGAGGCCCTACCCCACGCTCTAATCGAAAAATTCGCAGACCAGAATGGGCACTCGAATGTCCCACCATTGGTTTTTATGAGACCCACCGACGTGTCTGATGCTTGGTTTATGCTGAATTTACTCTCTGCCGTCCCATTCCTTTCAAGTCTCTCATATGCACATACCATGGAAATTCTGGAAATTGCGCATGTCCAGGTTTACCGTCAAGGAGATGTTGTGTTATCGGGGGAGCGACGCCCTGAGGTACTGTGTGTTTTCTGGGAAGGAACGTGTATTGCATCGGGATCAGATGATGCGGTTGACAGGAATCCCGCCAGCTGTGACGGAGTAGGGGATAGTAGCACCGTGTGGCATGCTGGCGATTGGACTGGTCCAGTGTCATTGCAACCTGACGTATCCAAGTCAGCTTTTTCTCACGATGGTGCAGTACTTGGAGACATTGTAGCATTGTCAACCGAGGGCGTAAAGGTGATTACTTTGTTGATGAAAGATGTACTTCGAATCCTTGTTGCTGGGTCGAAGCTGTTCCGAAAGTATTCTGCGCTTCTGGAAGACCATGAAGAACAGCTTCATCGTCGTGCTCCAAACCAGAGATTCAGCGCATTTCGAATTTCCATGGGAACACCCACACTTGAACTGGTTGAAGTTATTGAATGTAATTCCGTTTTGAGAAACCTAACGGCAATGCAGAAACGATTGCTGGAGTCTCTGGCAGAAGGCCCAAAGTTCTTGGAACCGGGGACACTATTGTGGCAAAGTGGCGAGGCAGTGGATCATGCATTTCTTGTTGTTGAGGGCTCGGCTATCTTCGGAAGGTCGAATCAAATACCAGATGAAGATTCAAAATCCCACACGTCGACAATAGAAGAGGACCGACTGCTACAGAATATCCACCCAAACAGTGAATATGCCAAGCTGGAAGCAGCGCTCCAAGCCCGATGGTATATGCTGGAAGAGTTAATGGAAGTGGCGGAATCACAGCGTAAAACTCTGAGCGGGGACCATCGAGACAAATTCGCAAACAAAGTCTTGGCAAGGTTGTACTCCCGCCGAGCGTATACTGATCGTTTGGTCTTCTCCAGGGGACATTTTCTATCTGACACTTCTCGGATGGTCAGTGGAACGTTAGCCAAACTGTCCACAGTAACACCGAGGAGTCACCAGACCAGGTCTACTATGTGGACCGGACATACCGATCAACATTGCCATACATCGAGTTTGGCGGCTGGGGAACAGGGCTGCGTCGTTATGTTATTCCCGAGATCCACACTGGTACCATTCTTAGACAGCAACCCAGGGTTACTTCTTTGTCTACTCGGAACGCAAGTTGTGGTTTAGCTTGTACCTACCTCGTAGAGGACAGGGAAGGTGAATTTAGCGGGGGTAGGGTAAGATTATAAATTTATCAAACGTTGGTAACTGTCTAGTTCATGCGCTCGATGACAATGGCGGAAGCGCCACCTCCTCCGTTACAAATGGAAGCGCAGCCAATTGAGGCATCTTTGTGCTTCAAGACATCATAGAGAGCAGCGATGATGCGGGCACCAGAGACACCGATGGGGTGTCCCAGTGCAACA
Organism: Nitzschia sp. Nitz4; assembly: GCA_013372465.1. Lineage (NCBI taxonomy): Eukaryota > Bacillariophyta > Bacillariophyceae > Bacillariales > Bacillariaceae > Nitzschia > Nitzschia sp. Nitz4. Next base: position 412,669 of record WXVQ01000152.1, on the reverse strand, counting down.
GCTCCACCATAGACATTCACTCGAGAAGGATCAAGATTCAGCAATCGCGAGTTAGCAAGGGCAACAACGGCAAATGCTTCGTTGATTTCATGGTAGTCTACGTCAGAAAGCTCCAGGCCAGCGTTCTTCAAGGCCACAGGGACAGCCAAAGAAGGGGCAGTGGTAAAATCAACTGGAGCTTGCTCGGCGTCACCGAAACCTCGGATGCGAGCCAAGGGCGCAATTCCACGATCAAGAGCATCCTGCTCCGTCATGATAACCATGGCACAGGCTCCATCATTCAAGGAAGAAGAGTTGGCAGCTGTTACACTTCCGTTAGCAGGATCGAAAGCGGGTCGAAGAGTGGAGACACGATCAAGGTTGATTGACCCGGGCTCTTCGTCAGCCTCCACGACGAAAGGCTTTCGGCCTGGAACAGTAACAGGAACAACTTCCTCAAAGAGACGCTTCTCAACAGCTTCTTGGGCTCGGCGATAGGTTTCGATAGTGTACGCATCTTGCTCCTCCCTTGAGATGCTGTAGTCATTCGCGCACTTCTCGGCACACATTCCCATGTGCTGATTGTTGTAGGGATCCCAGAGTCCATCAAACACAACTCCATCAATCAACTTGGCGTCACCGAGCTTGGTTCCAGTCCTCGACTTTTGGAGGTAGTGTGGAATGTTGGTCATACTCTCCATTCCACCGGCCAACATGGCAGAACCGTTCGTGTTAGGGTTACACATCAAACCCTGGGCGGCGAACATGACACTCTTCATACCAGACGCACAAACCTTGTTGATAGTCGTGCAAATAGTTGATTCTGGCAAACCGCTCTTCTTCACAGCCTGCCTACAAGGAGCTTGCCCCATACCAGCACTAACGACATTTCCAAGGATGGCTTCGCTGATGTGAATATCTTCAGGAAGCTTGGAAAGTGCTCCGGTAATCGCCACGGCTCCCAAGTCAGAAGCTTTGAGGCTGGAATAAGATCCGCAGAATTTAGCAATGGGAGTTCGTGCCACACTGGCGATGACGATATTCTTGCTTGCCATGATATAAACCGGTCGGTGGAAGTGCTCTGTGTATATTCAACCTGCAGATTGGTTTTGTGAGATTGTCGAAATCTTAGACATTTGGGGCGTGTCAGCCGACAGTATCTTTGATTTCAGTAGACGGTCTACGTGGGTGACTGTGGTAGCGTGTTGTCAAGTATTAGTGTGACTACTATGAGCCTACTCGATGGCTGTGTACACGGAAAAGCGTCAAAATACCTGAGTAGTAGCGGAAAATCCAATATTGGAAATGCACTATTGCATTTTGGTATTAGCGTTGTGCAGCATCGCCATGGTGGAAACAGCCACAACAACAGCACCTTGCAAAATCAACCAACAACAGAATGAGAAACAGAGATTTCGGAGAATACTGCACTCTTTTGTACTTCTCAATCGGGTGCTAGTTGCTACTAGTAGTTGGAAATGAACTTCTTCCACGGAGAGCGCAGCCGTAGAATCCACCACCTGCCACCAGTAAGTTGCCAGTCCTAGATGCAAGAGTTTTCCCATTGTAAATTGTGATGGTAATGATATAATAATTTTGTTCTGGAGGTGACAACTGCAGCACCGTTCTCAGTAAGTTTCTTTTTGAATTCACGAGTCACAATAATGCAATGCAGATAAATCCATATCCCTTCGAGAGAGTAGTACGAGTACGAGTACGAGTATAGCTCTTGTGGTCTATATCACTGCAGACATAATAGTATACTATTGTTCATGTATGATAACTACATACTATACACATTAGGCTGATACCTTACACTCAGACGATCGTCATAACAGCCTCTCTTCTCTTGTTGGGTCTCCTCCAACAACTACCGGTAGAGCTTCGGGAGACACAGTATTGCACATAACATGCATAACATACCTTCTTTGTAGTTCTACGGCAACTTTTCTTAATCCAAATTCTAATTGGAGATTGGGGCAGGAAGTAGAATGCCACATGGTGGAAGAGAAAAGCCTCCACTTTGGTGATGAGGCGCGAGCATTAGTATCAATATTCTGGGGTGGTAGGGTGGAGGTGGAGGATGATGAAGCAGTACCACGTGGTAGTCGGTGGACGTGTGAGAAAGAGGAGGCGACGACCAGGTAGAGGTCTTCTTCGCCTACATCCCCAGAAGTTGCTATTTTCGGAGTCGCTTCTTGATGTCACCATTGAACAGTCGATCCAGAGGTATTAAATGTATCAATAAGTGTAGTTGTCTACAGATATACAGTAGTTCGTCGCGCAATGTCTCCTTAACTTAACATATTTCCAATCAATAGCCCCAGAGTGCCCGAAGTTCTGAAACCCCAATGGTCCTCCGTGACAATCTGTGAACTTTGACTCGGAATCCAGCTTGCATCCCACTCTACTAGTAGCTGGCACGAATAGAGTGCGAGAAAGCAGCTTCTACCACTGATCTGATCGAGAAGCAGAACACAGATACACATCTACTGCTTGCTGGTGCAAGTACCGGTATTTCAATACGTCTTTCAAACCCTCATCGTTTGGAGACCACATTCAGCTCTCGTCGATCCCTGTCCAATTCAACGATATGTCCCCAGCTGACCTTGCAATGATATGCACTCCAAGTAGCAATCAGGGGAAGCAACAACTAGGTCGGGATGTGTCTACTCGTAGTCTCGGAAGTAAGGGAATGCCATCTTCTAGGCAGCCTGTGCAGTTGCGTGATCACACTGACAGTGAACCCGAAAGTGACGATTCCTCCCAGGAGGACTCTTGTTCAGGAGACTCATGGGACCCCCTTCATTCTGGCCCAACCACAGCTGTGCAGAAGAAAAGTGCCAAGGCGGAAAGCACAAGGATGACACTTGTGGACATGATCGCCCGAGAAATGATGGAAGCGTCAGACGTATCAGATCTAGCGAAGGGAGAGCAAAGTATGAAAGACAAGGTTCGTGAGATGAAATCACTACTCGAACAGGGCAAGTCTCTTGCTCGCCACGATCGCAAAGGTGGTCCCAAACCCTCCTTGAGGAGGAGACCATCGATGAATGATGACAGCAAACAATACTCTGCGAAGCAACAAAAGTCTGCTGCTCCCCCTACGCTGCCGCAACGAGCTCGTGAAGACTCACGGTTCATCGCTTTCTCGAAATCCATGCCCGCCAACATGCCGACGCGGAAAAAGGGTGAGCTGGATAGCCCCACCTACGCACGCCCCAAGTATCGCAAGATGTTGTCTGAGCAACAACCCCAACAACAGGATGAGGCTAAGGCGAGCAGGGGAAGAAATACACGCCTGAAGGATTGGGTTCCGACAATACCCGTGCGGAACAGTGGAGGCCGAAGCGATGAAGAAGAGTCGATGGAATCGGGTGATCGCCAACCTCTGGATGTGTCCCTGGAGACGGCAACAACGTCTCTCACATTAAGTGTGTCACATGGTGTTCACAAAGACAGTCCTCAGAAGTCCTTGAAAGATACAGATACTTCGTCTTCGCACGACCCGGAACGACTGAGTGCTGATCAAATCGAAGCGTATGTCATGTGCCGTATCCCCTCCTTTGTCAGGAAGCAAATGTCATCAGATGACTGGAAGAAGATTTTTGCCGCTGCTGCTGACTCACAACAAGGGTCATCTGTACGCTCGTACAGCAGTGGCCGGGATGACTGGTCAAGAACCATTGATAGTCAGTTTTCAGAGGGCAAAGCGCTTGATGATTTGTGTACAGCTATCCTGAAGGAAACCACCCCAAGGGATTCAGTCTCATTTTCCGGTGCGCGAGCCTGGAGTGACAATGGGGAAAAGAACGCTGCACCTCGGGTTCCTGTTCGGCATGGTGTGCCCAGACGCTCAAGTTCACCTGTCCCGGAGCGTCGCTACGACCACCAACCCAGCCATAACCATCGTGCGAGCGACAGTTGCCTCGTAGTGAAACCCAAACGACGAAATGTTGTATTCCATGAAGTTCAAGTCCGGGAGTACGAGCGCATTCTGGACATCAATCCTAGCACTAGCAGCGGTCCAAGCGTTGGATTGGGCTGGCGATATCAACAGTGTGAGCCTTTGAGCCTTGACGAACTTGAAGACAACTTCACAGATCCTCATAGCATCCTGCTGAGACGGGAATGGCGAGAGCACACGGTTCTCGAATGGGGCTACAGCCGCAATGATATTGCTCGTGCCGTACGGGAGTCTCTGAAGATCAAGAATCAAAGGAAGCAGACTTGCAATAACTTGCGCCACGAGAAGGTTGAGTACTTGGTAGAGAAGTCAACCAGGAAGGTGCGTCGCCTGCTGGGCTTTGTCGCTGGCCAAGGAGGTCATCGCAGACGCTCGTCGATTCGTTCCAGGTCCTGAGGGAACTGTGCCACACACTTTGAATGAACACCAAGGCGCTTTGTATCCCGTTGTACATATATAGCTACAAGTAACAATCTATTGTGTACAAATACAGCCATCTACAAACCGGTGTACACAATTGCTGACAGTAGTAGCTTGGAAAACGAGTAGAATGATGTGTTTTGCTCTCTTTCGTCAGGCAGAACCGACATGGGCAGTAGGCCAAAGGTTCCTGACTTGTGACGGAAGATCAGTACTCTGTAGCGTTTGGTGTAACTCGAGACAATATTAATGTTCAGCATCATTGTTCTACCGCATTGTGTGAGCGTATGGTGTTCACCACATCCCCCCAGTGTCAGTCAACCGCAAGAAATTGATATCATTCGCTGGAACGCGTCCCTATCCGCCTTATTTGAGATTTGCTTGAGGAGATCGAAATCCAAAAGAGTCCAAACAAACGCCACTGGATAAGAACCCGGCTCATGAGAATGGTACGCCAGCCTTCCAAGGCAAGTATACGGGGACATTGCTTTGTTCTCGTTCATTCGGCACCACAGAAGAATTTGAGACGATTTCGAATGAGCACTCTTTCCCCACTCCAAGAGTCGCTGAATCACTGGAGAATCTTCCACCATCCGAGACCCTCCAAACCAGGTTATCTGTCGCCCATCTTGCAAAAACTGATTGGGGTGATCGCCGTCACGCCCACCAAGGTTGACCCATAGAAAAGCACAGTTCTTCCATTCCTGCACCCCACTAAACTTGTTGAAGGACAGTGTAATTGCGGCATCCGGATCGGGTAAAAGTCTTTCACGATCTTTTTCCGCAGCAGCTCGACGAAAGGCTTCTTCGACAACAAACCTTTTCCCAGTTTGTTCCATTGGAACGCCAAGTACCCCTGTTGCACCCGGATCACTCGGATGAGATATACTAGTAGATAGCAGCCTGTCGACATCAAGGGAAATACCGCGCACTGAATTGAAAGCAGGCGGCTTTGTTTCGGTATTCTTGGAAGTCCGTGGTCGTTTGGGTGGAGGAGAATATATGGTTGATTTTACTTGAAGTGATTCTTCCTCGACCTGCGGTTGTGGCTGGTTGGAAAGGCGCGAAGACCGTCGCACAGGTACAGAGGACTTGGTGGCTTTGACAGCAGAGCTACTTCTCGTCACTTTGGGCATCGCTTCGTCAAAGCCAGTGGTATCCGATTCAATAGTAGATTTGGAGACTGTACTCAAGAGACCCAGCTGACGCAATCTGTCTTCGTTTCGAGCAATTTTTGCCTTTCGGAGTGCCAGATAGGGATTGTCGTTTTCCATTGCGGCTTCATTGGAAAGCTCTTTTGAAGGGGAACTTGCAGATTTAGACATTGCTATATGCTCGCAAAAGAACTGATTCTCAATCTTTCATGTATTTACAG
>WXVQ01000152.1:392538-405653 GCA_013372465.1 Nitzschia sp. Nitz4 | reverse complement strand
CCTATTCAGTGTGCATTATTCGCAGTAGTATTATACCTTAGTATTTTATCACCATGGTTCACTGTTGCCTAGTTTACACCCCTTTCTACCCTGCTCTTGTATAGAACAATTGATACCACGATTATGTGAAGCATAGATCCATCCCTGTAACAGCTCCGATGGACTTGAAAACAACCGAGAGACGCACAACCTTTTCCTTCTCCAAAGTAATTGTTTGTTTCATTCCGTTTCCGACCGAATCCAATTGTTTGATGGTTCGAGTGCCATCCGCTTGAATGATGAACAACTTGCTGTAGTCACTAGCGTTCAGCACAGTAATGCTGTTGACTGTCGTGTCTTTCGAGAATGTGAACGTTAGCATTCCGTGGTCATTGACATCGCCTTCCAAACCTTCGAGCCTTAGTGGTACCAGCACGTTGCTCAACTCAGAGTGAGACCCAAGAGCCTTGTACACATCTGAAGGGATCGTACTGCTACTAAGCTGGCTTGACAAGTCCACAATGATGGGTTGGATATTGTCGACACCTCCATCACTACTGGCTGAAATCTTGAGCCCTAGGGTTCGAAACCATTCCCCTCCCACTGAGCTTCCAGATGGAAGAGGACGGCGATCGCCAGCCTTGTTGAACGAAAGAGTCTCGGCCTTGCATCCATAGTCAGGATCTTCGCCAGACAGAATCGAAGTGCCCCCATTCAAGCAGAAGTCTGTTGTATTTGGGAGAACCACATAGTACAGAGATTCAGAGCCATCTTCGTCAATGAGGCTATGGATCTCTTCTGGCAAATCGTTGATACTTTCAGCCTCTTGTGTATAGTAGACGCGGGTACTTCCTGTATCCAAACGTCTGCTACCATTCTCATTCTCCGATGGGCATTCGTAGGACCATGGAGTTCCAGTAAAATTTACACCTGGGCACACAAACCACAGCTCTGAACAAGCATCATGGGTGCTGGGCAAGACGATTGTTTCGCCATCCATTGCATAGCTTGTACTAGCCACCAAATCCCCAGTGATGGAGGTTGAAATGACAGCGCCATCTGCATCGTACAATTCTTCCCCCGGATACTCACAGCGACAAGTGCTAGTTTCACTAGTGGAAGTCAGCACACCGCTCAACTACAATGTAAACAACGATCCTTGAGCAAAACTTCTTTCGTGTGAAATTGAGACAAACTAATGACAGGTCTTACCTCCCTCGATCGAATATGACCTGCCGATGCAATGAACGGTAACCCTATAAGGCCCAGGATGCCGAGGAGAAATAGAGCATGTCTTGTCATGGTTTTGTTTGAACTCGAAGTGACTGCCCACTTCACTACGCTCTCGAACTAAAAGCTGCCCTGCCCAAAGGTTCGTGTCAAGCCGCTTTGGGTCGCCGAAACACGAATGTTCGACGAAAAAAGTGAGGAAAAAATGGAGCGTCGGTTTGGATCACGATCGCGATCCCGTTGACAAACTCGACCGCACGTGGAGGATCAGAGGTCAAGCTTTTGGTGCATTTTAAAAGTGTGGTATCTTGGGTTGACAACTGATATACTCACTCAAGTGAAGGAATTGATCGCAGCATCTTGTTCGAGGATGAAGAGCGACAGAGACGAGTGATGAAAGTCCACCACCACCACTTTCTACAAGAAGAGAAAGATAGAGCAGTCGTGCCAATAGATTCTCTACTTGTTGGTGACTGGAGATACACGAAAGGAGATCAATTCGTTTGTCGTGATCAGCGATAAATGATGATACTCAAATGTTCACTAAACGTATTATCTACTACCGGTAGTATTGGAATCCGCCATGCTTGGTAGTCCTTGGGGGCTTCCGAAGCACTCTTCCGAGAGCTCGTAATGGATCGTGAACGATCAATCGAATTCGTGTGCTGTTGTGTCGCACTATCGCGGCTGTCATTGGGAACATTGCATATGTAATCTCACGAATGGAACTTTACGTGGGAGTCAAGGTGAAACGAAATTGTCACGGCAGATGTCTGAGGTCCTATTTATTTGCGAAGCGGGAACTCAGTTCTTATGAAACTGGTCTCCTCCGTGTCTCAAATCGATGATGTCTGTCGCGTGGAGCTGTGAAATTATTGAACCGCCGTCCAAACTGAACTACTCACAAAATCAAACATCATCGAAAACCAACTCACTCACTAAGACTACATTCAGTAAACCCGGTATTACGACAACTCAACAACACAAAATGAGGAACATGAGCAAAACTTTATCCACTTTGAAACGACTACGTCGTGTATCTCTTCCGGAAAATCCCAGAGGGCATGTTACTTCCTTTGAACTAGAAGAACAACCGAAACATATTGTCGCCTTCAACCCGGAAGAGATTGAAGACATGACCCCACTTCGACCTGATGAAATCGATGAATGTCAATTGGCAGAATTTCTTAACGATCATGATATCTCGTCACTGTTTGAGACGCAGAGTACATCTCAGTCAAGGAAGAGGAAGTTGCCCGAACAAACGCATCGAATACCAGAAGACCACATCGAGAAGGAGAATCAACACTACGTTAGCAGAGGCACGAAGCGAACAAGAACCAACTAAGGAGGGTAATTGTTGAAAGAATGTTGACGTGATGCGCTTATCGAGTGTGATCCTACAAAGCGCAACCATACGAAACGAAAACATACTACTACTGGTCTGTTACCCACTAGAATGGCGCTGTATTGCTGGCTGCCGTGAACATAGACACAACTATCCTATGACATGGAGGTTGTTCAAACGTAATTTGAAAATATAGTGTACGACTGTTTATTCCTTGCATCCCCGCAATAGAAAGCACACAACTTCCAATGTCAACGTGAATGCTGACATCAATTTTTCATGATTGAGTCGGGTCACAGGCTCTCATGGAAACCGTTAAATTACCAGCTCAAGAAGGAACGCACCACCACCAGCAGAAACTCGTAGAATTCTCGTACTACTTGTATCGTACAAGAGTACCGGTACAAGTACAGGTACTGCTTCTGTGTTCGGCCATCTTATGTGAGCAGCGTACTCGGCGGGTTTACGATGGCAATTCCGGCGGGTCTTCAGTCTTCAGGCAACTTGTTCGAACTTGTACAGCCAATGGAGGGCTCCTACTCGTGGCCCCAGTAGCAAAACCGATGGAAGAAGCCAAGGCTCAAACAAGTAGTTGTTTTGACGGCATGTTTATTCGAATATACTAGGTAGTAGTGTCTTCGTACTAGTATGCACTCACAAATCGTATCAACCCAGTTTGTACTGGACCTGAATATCATCTGTCATCTGAAATAATTCTCGGCACCACTGTCTCTCGAAAGAAATTGCCACGTGGAAAATGTCGGGGAAAGACACACACCAAGACGTATGACTGCCGGACCGAGTGGTTTGTTGCCAACTCCCGGATCCTGATCATTCGATCCTAGAACCTTGGCTTGTTGTCACATCATCTCAACAACGTACCATACCAAGTACTCTGGTGTGAGAAGGACGCGGGCGTGATCTTCGAAATATGTCAAGGAAGGCCCCCGCACGACTGCAGTGTTCACTGGTCCTGGTATTGCTGCTGGGATCACCTCAAGATGTTGGTTGTAGCGCCATGGAGGATGCTGTCATTGATGCACGTGGGCAAGTTCAAATGAATGGTCGTAGTCAAAATTATGGGGTAGATTGCTCTTGGCCCATGCACCGTGAACATGTTCTGGGGTTTGACCGGAATAATGGCGAGAGGAACCCTCTAGGCCAAGACCAACGTCAGCTCTTGTACAAAGAGTACATGCAGGGATGCGTCGGTGATGATGAAGAGTACTTTGAGGAATGCAAAAGATATGAACTTGATCGTATTGACATGAACTTACTACAGCCAACTGCCAGCCAGAATTACACCAATGCTGGGTTTGCAAAAATGAAAGCACCGCTTGGTGTCAAGGAAATGCTTCAAGAATTCTTCGAAGAAAACAGGGAACGCCATGTTCGTGAAGAGTTGTGGGAAAGGTCAAATACTTATTTAAATCACTGGCAAGTTCCCACCGGAATGCTTGATATTTCCCATCCTGTTGTTGGACTTTCCAACCAACAACGTGCTGTTTTGATTCAAGAAGTGCAATCCGTCCTGGAGGCATGGACGCAGCAATCGTTGGTCTTCACCTCTATATACGGTATTCGAGTGTATTTTGAGGATTCCATATTGGCCCCACATGTCGATCGAATTCCACTTGTAACCTCAGCTATCATCAATGTGGCACAAGATGTCGAGGAAGATTGGGTTCTCGAGGTTATTGGCCATGATGGCGTAGCCCACAATGTCACAATGCTACCGGGGGACATGGTGCTATATGAGGGACACTCCATTATACATGGGCGCCCATTCCCACTCAAGGGTCAATTCTTTGCCAATGTATTTGTACATTTTGAGCCCTTGGGGCATTCACAACGACACAGCATTAAACATGGAGAAGACTCAAAAGAGCAACGAATTCAATCAGAGCGGGAGGAGGTCTCTAGTCGTCACGATGATGCGGCCAGGATAGCTTATGAGCGGGCATTCGCCAACAAAAAGAAGTTAAAAGAAGAGACGTCTAAACAGTTGGAACATGAAAACACGTCCACGAAGCATCCCCCTGCTCCCAGCATGCCACCCTATGTTCACCCGAACATGGAAGCGCAGTGGACGCAGAACATAGAATATGAGAAGGAAGCAAAGGTACGAGCACGATGGTCGCTATACGAAGAGAAACACTATTTCATTCATATGTGCTAAAACTTTTCTGTTTCCCCCCTAGGTTTCACCGAAGGCACTTCAATCGGCATTTGGAACTGTAAATCCCCACTTTGCAGCTGCAGACGGCATGCTGGATGTGCTAAAAGAAATTGCAACTACCAACCGGGATCAACTTTTCCAGGCTGACCGCAATGGCTGGCGCCCACTTCATGAAGCTGCTCGGAGTGGAAAGGCTGAAGTTGTCAAGTATCTGTTGGACCAAGGCGCGCAAGTCAACGAGCGAACCAACCAAGGAGAAGGAGGCACTCCTCTTTGGTGGGCCGAGAAAAAGCCAAGGGAGAATGCCAGAGCAATCGCAATACTAAAGGAACATGGAGGTCTTGCTCTTCAACCCAAGGTACTGGATAAGAAGAAGGGAAACGTGAAGGAAATAAAGAGCTAGGAATAAGAGTAGCCTACCAACGGACATAATATTTGACTCATTTGACCATGCCAAATGCGAACCACCCGAATAGAAGCCGAACTCACAACGATCACAACAACACCTCAATCCGCCAAGCGTGCTAGCTAGCTTGAACACCACCCCGGCATCTATTGTGAGGAACAGACGCCTGTAAAGCAAACATGAAGATATCAACATCCTCAGTGTTTCTTCTCTTTCTTGAGATCATTGCGCTCACTCCCCTAGCATCGTCAAGCGAAGCCTACACGCTATCTGATGACGCGTCTTGGGCCATCTACTCCACCAAGTTGTCCAAACAACTTGGCGAGGACAAACAAGGTATCTACGATGAATTCGTGCAGGGATGTCAAGATGCCGTTGACGCAAAGAACAGGTTGAAAGGAAATAGCTGTAGAATCGAGGAAAAGTTTCGACTACGGATGAACCGGGAACAACCCCAAAGCTGTTACAACTACACTGAGGTTGGATACAAGAAGATTCGCGCTCCAAAGGAATTGTTTTCTTTACTATCCAATTTCTACGAAATAAACAAAGGAAAGGATGTGATAGAATGGTCTACTATCAACACTTACCACAACATGTGGAGTGCTCCACCAACCATTATGCATCTGAACCAACCAAAGTTTCAGGGAGGTGGTCCAACGCTTCAAGCCAAGGTTTGGGAGGCAGCCAAGGATATTTTGGAAGATTGGAGTGGGCAGCATTTGTCGCCAGTTTCGCTTTATGGGATTCGTCTTTATCATAACGGTTCGATTTTGACGCCTCAGTGCGTAATTTCCTGGTTTTGTGTGCAGTTTTGAAGTGCGTTGACTCAACTGAGACTCTCCTTGTTTCACACAGTGTCGATCGATTCCCATTGATTACATCTGCCATCAGTACGTATCCATGCATGATGTGGTTTGTGCTCACCAAACCACCTTTCTCACGATATATTTTTTCATTTTCAAGTTAATATCGATCAGGATGTTGACGAACCCTGGCCTTTGGAAGTGTACAATCACGAAGGAGTCGCTGAAAATATTACAATGGAACCGGGAGATATGGTTCTATATGAGAGCCACTCAATTATTCATGGGCGCCCTTTTCCTTTGAAAGGAAACTATTTTGCAAACGTTTTCGTTCACTTCGAGGCAGTGGGGCCGCATGATCCGACAACAGCCCAATCATTCGACCCAGAATTGGACTTACCCCCCTATTTGATTCCAGGATCTCCATGGGAAAAAGACTGGAAACAGAATAACCCTGATGGATGGCGAGGAGTACGTATGTTTTGTTTGTTGGTAAATGCTTCTGTGAATGTTTGACTTATATTTCATTCCTTGCCAGTCCTACATGGATGGGCGTCAAGCTGCTCGAAAGGGTGACGTGGGAGCTCTAAAGCGCATTGCAAAAGTAGACCCGGAATCCCTTTTGGTTGCAGACCAGAATGGCTGGACACCCCTGCACGAAGCTATTAGGGTGGGCATTAGGGAGTCTGTCAACATTATTCTACTCGCAGGACACGGTGTGGATGTACCCACAAACGATGGTGAGACCCCACTGGATATAGCAAAGAAATACCTTGGATCTGACCACAAAGTTACGAAGTTCTTGATTGCCGTCGGAGCTCATGAGGCAGCCGAATTGGACGAGATGAAGACTGAACTTTAGTCTAATAGGAAATGATCCAACATGTGCAGCTGCCATGGGTGTAGTGTGTATTCAAATTGTAATGATTGATCAAAAGGGAATGGGAGCCACATGGAGTGTTTTCGAACAAGGCCTACGGCCTTCCATTTCACTAAAGGCCACGGGGTATTTGACGAGGGCTTCGAGCACTATGGGTGCCTACACTCTACATATTATGGGTGCGCAACATAACTGTAATACTGTGTGTTTTGCGAATGCTACAATTGATCGTTGGCAGAAAAGTGCGCAAAAGCACTAATCGGTCCAATCGATCCGAATTGGTCTTCCAAGTAGGTTCTTGCCATTTAGTGTGGCAGCCTTTTCACAAGCAGTTGTATTCCAAAACTCGACATATCCACTAAAGAAGCAACGGCGTTAGAGCGAAAACGTCGAAAAAAAAGAACACCTCCGAAGAGTCCTTGAAACTTACCAGCCTTTGAAGTCTCCTGAGTCCTTGTGATGTAACCAGCGTACAGCTTTCACTTCCGCCTCAACAGTGCCGAAGAATTTTGAAATGCCTTCATCATCAATATCGTACGACAGATTTCCGATGAAAAGTTTTAAGCAGTTATCAGGCTTTGCACTCATTGCTTTGATTCCTGATCCTCCTGCTTGGCCGCCACCGCTAACAACCTTCTTGACAGGAGGCCAAACGTCTCCTTCCCGAGCCGGGGCAAAATTAATCTTTATAGGTCTTCCGATTAACTTTTCTCCAGCCATGGCGACGGCCTCAGCAGCAGACGTCGAATTGTCCATCTCAACGAAAGCAGAGCCGTAGAATTTCCCAGTTTCCTTGTCCGTGATCCATTTGATGTGAGTAACATTACCAGGTAGAAAGGTACCGAGGGCGCTTTCATCGACAGAAAACGGCAGATTTCCGATAAACAACCGAGTTACACCCTGTGGATTGCCCTTGACTGGCTTATTCTTGTCCACTGGATCAACAGGTTCTGTTTTGATCTTAGTCTCTTCAGATTCATCGACAGGTTCTGCTTTAGTCTTAGTCTCTCCAGATTCATCGTTGTCGTTTGGCTCGTCGTCCTGGGATGGCTTTGTCTTCTCGTTTGGCTCGTCATCGTCATCAGACTTTCGCTTCTTCTTCTTCTTATCCTTCTTCTCTTTGTCACGCTTGCGCTTCTTTTCTTTTTCCTTCACGACAATTGTCCCATCTGACCTCAAATCGAGAACTCCATCTTCCTCAAGTTGCTGCACTGTCTTCTTGAATTGTTTCTTTGCCGACTTGTCAGAATCATCCATTTGAAGGGAGAGGAGTACCAATTTCCGCAACTTTTTTACTTCCCGCACATCCGACGACTTCAAAATAGATCGAATGGATTTGCTCCAGTCGACTTGAGATGTTGCTTCGGAAACCATGGTGTCGTGATGCAACAGATATTGCTCCTTTTCTTAGTTTCAGAACAAATGTTGGGAAAGCAATTCTCTTCTAGTTTTGGTTGGCCTTGGATTCCACCATCGACCTGGTATGATGACAGACCATGTCGTCATGGCAGCATTCGTTTGAGTCGATATATTTCCACGACTAACTTCTGCGACAACGCAATTACATACTATTGTTGGCTTGTCTATGGTTCTTTTTGTCCAGGCAATGGCGTGGAGGTTCTGACTATGCGAACCGCGAACCAAAAGTTGACAAGCGGTGCGTTCGAAGAATTTTCACGGAGGTTCTCAGCAGAGTTTATAGTGAAAGACGAGATGGGAATTGGGCAGTCATCCCATGACGGGGGAGGCCCTGATCTGCAAGAATCACCTGGCATGATGGCTAGAGTGGAAAGGTGTTTCACGGCGCTCCCTGACATTCGAGGCATTGTGTGGCCAAGGGCGGTGTTTGATGATGTGTGCGACATTCCAGAAGTGCATGATATGGCTGACCAGCGAAACTCAAAACGATCCACTCCCGATGAGTTTGCAGTTCAGAAAGAGTTGGAGTCTATTTTTGAGGAAGCTGAAAAGGAAGCGCTATCAACGAATGATTTCTTTCTCGTGGTCCCAGGAGATCTCCCACCAGACTCCGAGCTAACGCTTTCAAGGGACAACGATTCATCCCGAATACAATCCGAACCATCCAACGGTGAACAACCACAGAGTTGGGAGCATTTTAACACCACAAACGTTGCATATCCAGTTCAGCGCGTCAGACCGAATGGTATTTTACAGCCTCGTCCAAGGCTTGATTTTGATCGAGTGCTGCATGGCGGCCCTGTCGCTTCCGGAAACCTCTTCATCCCCATCCACGATCTCGACGAGAGCTCTGTTGGTGAACTAGGTATGCGGAATCCCCCAGAACTGCGCCGCCGAGACGAATTGCCACATTTCCGACTGAAGCCGCGAATGGAAGCCAGCAACCGCGCAGAGATCCCAGATACTCGGTGAACACACGAAACCACTTCAAGACAAACCACTGTGGTACTTCTGCCATCGACGACGATAGTCCATCACACTCTTCACAGGGTGTACATATACGGGACGAGACGCATTGACGCGGAATCGATGAATGGGAAGCTTGTGAGAGTGTACAAAGTTTCCAATCGACTTGTCCTCCGAAAAGACCTTGAGAGATTCACGGTCACACTGATCCGAAGTGATGTACCTGCCCAGGTCCACGGACATCCAATACAAGGATCCTTGGTTATAGGCCAGTCCCTTGAGGTGATCATACTCGGCCTTGACGGCAGGTGATCCTCCATAGACTCTGACGTTCTTTGGGAATCGGGGCAGGTGGGCCACGACGTCGTCCAGGAAACGATTGGGGTACAGAAGGGTATCAGAGTCAGTTTTGGCAATGTAATCAAAGTAATAATGTTGATCGATGACAAGTGTCGCGTATTTGACAAACGATTGCGACTTGCCGGTCTTCATGTTCTCTTGGATGTTCAGAAACACGATGTCGTTCTCTTTGTCCAAACTTGTCGGCCCTGCAACTGTCATAGGTGTGACATTGGATGGATTCACCAACTCCGTCGGTCCATTCGGGTTTCCTCCCATGACGAATGCATAGGCAAGTTGGCATTCCGATGAAAGCTCTGGGTACTTCCTAGCAATCAAGTCTAGGAGACAGCATACACGATTGGGACTTGTCGTCGAATCGAATGCTCGCAAATAACTTTCTCGAATCGCCTGTCGTCGCTTCATCTCCTTGTCACTGTCCATCGTAAAAATACCCAGAATAACTCGAGGACCATTCTCATACAACGACACAGTGCGATCGATCAAAGGATTCGCTCGAATCTGCTGTTCTTCTTCATAGTCTTCGTACGCGATCAATGTATCCTTGTAGTCATCCCATGCATGAACAAAATCCAAGTAGAATTCTCGTGAAATGGTAGTCATGGCATTATCGTATGGCTCCATGCTGATGTTTTGCCATCCCATAGTTCTCAATTTGTTCACTGTGTCGAAAATGATATCTTCAGTTTCATCATTGGGCAATGAAATAGGTGCTGAACTTCGACCAAGAATTTCAGGGAGTAGGTTGGATGACATCAACAGAAAGTCACGTCCAGCCTTCGTATAATCGTGTTGTGTTGTACCATTGCCACCTGGGCTATACCTCAATGCCATACCATCAAATTCTTGCTCCAAGAAATGTGCTGGCCACAATTGCGTTGGGTACAGAACAACAGCCGAATGTGTGTACGCTATGTAGTCAAAATCGAATGCGGCATTGTTGGTTCGATCCCAGAGAAGCATGAGTAAAGACAGGACCCGGTTCCTGGGTTGTTGTGCTTTGTATTGAGCAATGTTCAAGTATAGAATGTCTGGTTCCTCCTTGGTGCTGGATTTGATGGCTCCGTCCAGTACGAATGTATATACAACTCGGCACTGCGACATCCGGTGCTCAGAAGACATTTGACTGTATTCCTGATAGGAGCACACAGAAACCGTTGGGAAATAGTTGGAGAACTTGTCGTGAAAGGACAAATAGGACTTTCGAATGGCATTGCGCAGTCGAGCATCTACTACTCTGGCACTAAAAATTGCCAAGAACAATCGGCGAGGAGTTGCCACCGTTTCCAGTTTCTTCTGGAAGGGGGGCAAGCCAAACAGAGCTGCAGTGGATTGGAGAGAGCCTTGTGACCTTGTATCCGAACTCACAGTCAAAAATGGCAGTGCCAATTGTACCACAACCAGTAATACCAGAAACAATATTATTGCGACCCTCCGAAAAGTGGTATTCTTACATGACTCGAATATCATGGGCATTGTTCCTTGCAAAAAAATTGTTCTACTAGTAAGAAACTCCTTTGTTTCGTTGCACCTTCATCCCTCGGCCATCGTCGCAAAGGTGTGAAGAGAGTCTGTTTCCAATGGTGTGGCAGCTCCCCGGCGGCGGGAGTCGGTTCACACGGGACTCATACGTGGTGACCTCCTCACTTCCACAAACCTATGATCTTAGCTACTCGTAGCTTCTCCATCTTCGTTCCTAGCGGCAGATCATTCGAGTTAATACTGTACGTGGTGCCAGGACATGTACAACAATACCGTCGGAATACTACCAAAGTAGTACTCAAAAGCTCTGATGAGGCCAAAGCAGGGAGAGAGGGGGTATTCGCAGCCTCCTGGCAAACGGCATGATCACAGCATAATGATTACTAGTCCAACAGCTGCGGGACACGAGGAGTGTTGTGTTAGGGCTGCCATCATTGTCTGGGGAAAGGAGTACGATGGTACACGTCGCTGTGTACCTTGTACTAAATGATAAAAAAATCGAGCCAGTAAAAGTTGCCCAAACTAACTTCTCTACCCTACTCTCAAGAAATACAATACTTAAAGTACTGTACGAGAAAGCTACCGCGGCGGGTGCTTTCGAAAAGTGTACTACTAGGTACTAAGCTACTTCCTTCTTTTCAGCATGTAAGGAATTCATTCACTAGTATACATTTTTAGCCCTTGCACATCCAACCGTCTCGATGAGTGACGCGAAACAAATACTCCTCTATCCAAGAATCTTGGAGGGAGCCATCATTCGCTCTAGTATGAATAAATTGGGGCACCATCCCTTTCATTGGTGATGAAACGAGGTTTGTAGGAAACATGAAACGCCCTTGTGTTCGGAGGAACGACCGCTTGAATCAATCGACCGTGCTCATTAGGTACCTGAATATGTAGTACACTTCCTGCTGGGGTTCCAGGAGGAACATGAACAAGCAAGAGTTTCGTTTGTGTTTGTACAGCTGAAGGTTCCCGTGATACCGTAGGTTGTCGGGAATCCTGATCTGACGTCTTCTTGGAAGTACCTGAGGGAAAAATTTCGTATTCAATGTGAAACTCGGTGCAATCAGCTGGGACAGTGGCCGCCACGATACGATTGCTACCCGGAATCTGTACATGAATGGTAGAACCAGGGCTTACTCCTGGGGGTACATTTACCTTGACAATGCCCTTCTGTCTTGTGAGCGCGGGGGAATGGAATATTCTCGAGTCGGTCGGACCACCATTTTTTCTTGTTAAACTTCTATCTTCAATACTGTTAGCAACGGGTGGTCCATCTCTCATTCGAGGTGGACGAACTGGCTCAATAGTAGAACTACCATCAGTGTAGTCTGTAGAAGAGTATTGTTGCGTTGTAGCTTCTGACTCGTCATAGTCTCCCGAGGTGTTGGATGTAGCAAGGCTCAAGAAGGAGTGTCGTGCACCAATTGCTTTGGATGGCGCGTGAACATGAAATACATCTCCTGGCTTAAGCCCAAGAGGTACTTGGACCCGGATCAATCTGCCACTCTTATCAGGGTGTGCCACATGAATCACTTGTCCACCTTGAATATTGGGAGGTACAGCAACTGTTGATCATTCAAAACAGAAATTGTTAGAACGACAGCAAAAGCATATTTTACAAGCTCCCAACTAGTTATAACCTACCACCAATGATATCCATCTCTTCTTCATCGTCGAATGAATTCGTTTGCCCAGGTTGGATCCGAGTAGGATCCGAGCAAGACACTGGGGACTTTTGTCCTTGCATCAAAACCTTACCAGCCGTTCCAACTAGAGGGCGGTGCCCGATGTAAGGGGTAGTCGTCTCCATAGACACAATCTGACCCATGGTGATGCTAGTGTCATCAAAGCATGGTTGAAAGCACCAGATCATGGTGACAACTGTCTACAAGTCCTGAACAAAAGAAGCGATTCACAAAAGTGTTTGGCCTGAGTGCCAAGTCAATGTTGGAGGGAGTTTTCGAGCGAGTTTCTGCGATCAATGGTCTAATTGGCGATGAGTGTGCCAGCTACTTAGAAGTCAGGTACACCGATTGGACATCTCAACGACATGT
>WXVQ01000152.1:370385-392517 GCA_013372465.1 Nitzschia sp. Nitz4 | reverse complement strand
TGCTGCGACACAACAACAACATCCAACTCACATCACGATGCCACACCCACATCCCAAAGAGGAAGGCGACAATGAGTCAACGTAAAGCATGGAATGAGGCCATGAGGTCAGCGGCTGGAGCACAGGCCCTTCCACCAGGGATACAACAAAAGAACACAAAGCGCCGATCTGACAGACGAAAGAAACAAGATCGGCGTGACAAGGCTCGAAGAGTTCTTGGTGTGGGAGGCCCAGAGAGTAAGGAGTTCTTGGCTGCTGCATGGATGGATGCGTTGGAAGATGTGCACGCCTCTGCGCTTGCGGGAGGAGCTACTGGAGATGACGATGATAGTTACGACGAGTTTGATGACCTCGAAGATGAGGGCAAGAAGCGAAAGCGCAGGGGGCAGGCGAAGAAAGCCCAAAGCGGGGTACTTCCTAAGCGTTTCAAGCCACGATCTGTTGCTAGTGTTTTGACAGAAGAGTTCAGTAGATTTGACGGTGTAGCAAAACCATGGCTTGATAGCGAGGCTCGGAATCGACGTATCAAACAACCTACTCGAAAGTACTGCTCTGTGACAGGACTACAAGGAATCTATACTGAACCAAAAACTGGTATTCCTTATGCTAATCTGAAAGCATTGGAGCAAATTAACGAACGTCCACCACCATGGCTTGTCTTGGCAGGTTCATTGGCCTATCATGAATGTGCCAAGAGTATTCGTGACGATGAGCTATAGCCACACCATCCTCTTCTCTTAACCTGTCGAACAGGCTTGCAGCCCCGTTCATTTCATTTCATCACCAATGCATGTTTACAATTGACTAAAGTTTTTGTAGTTTTTGTAGTCATAACATATCTCGTGCTCTAGACAACCTAGCCCGGTATTTTTTGTTTGATCCGTTTTCCTTTTTTTGTTGCGTACTCCACTGTGGGAGCATTATTCGGGGAATCCCCCCCATGATCCATGGAGGGTGTAGCGCAACGCCGTCGTGGTCGACGGTCAACCCCAACCATCAACTTGCAACAGCATGTTACGTTTGCCAGCACAATGAGCAAAACCAATGTCGTCATCGTAGAAGCTCATCACCACTGCCTTGAACATATCCATCACGTCATCCGAAAGAAAAAGCAATTTGAATCATGGTCCATGATTCACTTTGATGCCCACCCAGATCTGGCTTGCCCCCTCGTTCCTGCACAAATGTGTTTCCGCCCCAGGGTTCCATCTACTGACAATGACACGGATGCGCCCCAAACACTGTATGATATGCTAGATACCTCAATATCGGGAATTTCTCAATGGATCCTGCCTTTGGTTTTGGCCGCTCGACTCGAATCTATCCTTTGGATTAAGCCATCTGGTTCGAACCAGATGCCAGCTGGAAAGCATACATTTCATGTCGGAGTGGTAGATCCAAGTGCCCCTCAAGCAGGGAGTATCGAAACTTTTTTGGATTTATCCGCTGAAGCTACAGTGAAAGTGGACTGGTGTCATTCGTACTATTGGGACGACGACTCTGTTGCTGACACTGCCGAGATGGTACTGGCTGTATCACTAACACTTGGAGTAGGGGAGCTACCTCTGCAGAATGATTCGCTAGGCTCTACCACACTTGATGAATTGCCTTTATGTGACCCTTGGATTCTAGACATTTGTCTGGACTACTTTGCTTGTTTCAACCCCTATTTGACAGACGTGGACAACGTCAATCCAAGAATTACAAAAGCGCTTCTCAACGTTATGAAACAAGCCAGCTCTTTTGTGAATCCAAGTGACAACCAGCCATTAGATGCAATCTACTTGGTTCAACTCCAACATTTCCAAAGTTCACTCTCTGCGGTACTCGAGACAACAAAGGCTGGTATCATTCCTAGTAATGAAATGTTGGTGGCAACATTTCCCTCTGAACCTGAAATACATGACTTGATTCAAGATCTTGCTGCTTTGTTGGTACAAGAGAAGGAAGCCGTTCAACCTGTTCTGGAAGCAATTCCTTGTTGGGGCATGCCTCATGGTGAAACATCCCTCTCCCTGCATTCCACACTGAGTCAACACAAACAGGCCGTTCGAATGTTGCAAGAAATGGAACAAACTCTGTTGGATATTGCAGCCGAACGACCCCCTCCTTTTCTGATCACAATGGCTCGCTCGGCGGAGGATGGGTTCACCCCTTCTCTTCTCGTGGAAGAACTTCAGAGTGAAGTATTGGCCATGCTACAAAGGGTGTACAATGGGCACTCACATGGGACCCTCCAAGTCACAAAGGACTATGGCGAGTGGGAAGGTTCACAAATTGAACTCTAAGATAGAGTGAAAGTACCAGTACATGATATTCAATTCAACAAAAACTAGTACGAGATTAATGACTCGAGGAGCAGCAACTAACAACTGAGAGGTTGTCCCACTTTACGAACTTTTTACTTTCAACAGGACCCCGAAACAGTCTAACTTCAGGTATCCAGGGACAAATTTTTCGTGGGTACAAATTAAAAACTGAGTGATTGAATAGCTTCCTACTAGTATGTCCCAAGATAGTGGGGTGTATACCAGCAAACACATAACCAGTCCTGACAGGATCCCACGAGACGTTCTTTGACACAAGCATCCCTAATGAACCTTTTCTTTTTCTTGCTTGATTTCCTTTCTAAGAAGCACCAGCCATGCTAGCAGAGCCATACCCTGAAAGGCAACGACACCAAAGAGCAACTTTTCAATCCACGACATGGTCAATACTGTGGCTGGTCGCCGTGTCAGCCGTGAACGTTGTTGTTTGTCCAGAAGCGTGAAAGATACGACTCCCACAAAGTTTATGGGGTGGAATAGTCAATCAGGGGATTCTTACCCCTTCTTGTGTCCCTGCGACATGATGATGTACGATGGTTCGCACAACAGCGTTGTTGGGAACCAGACCGAGACACACAAACAACCAAGCAGTATCATCTCAACATCATGGCAGCACGATCATCTGGAAGCAAGGTAGTCTCAGCAGCCGTGGCTGCTACTTGCGCCGCTATTGGAATCGGCGTCATCTATCTCCCCTTCATTGCTGATAGAGACAAGATGCGAGGGCTTCATGAAGAAGCAGCTCCTCCCACGTCTGCCATGTTGGCCCAAGAAATCAAGAAGCTTCAGGCTGAAGGTCTATTGAAGGGAGAAGATGAAGAAATCGGGGCTCCTCCCAAGCGCCAGAGCCTTGCCCCTGGAAGCATGTGGGGGAAGTTCAGGTGATTCGCTACACTCTCAGAAATTGCACCGTCGTTCGAGGAATTCTACACTAATCCCCTTTATAGTCCACCTACAATCACACTTGTATAACGAGGACGTATCCGTTCAAAAAGCTTTACAAGCATTCTATTCATTTCTATATGTTCAAATTGCACTTCAGCCAATGTAGTAGGTCCACCCCAGCTTTGTTGTACAAGGATATTGTTTTCATGGAAAAATTAACGGCCCCGATGTTCAACTAGAGGAGCTGGACTCTGAGTACAGTGGTGAGATATCATCTTGAACGACTAACACTTCCAAGGAAGTGACTCCACCTGCTAGCTAGCAAAAGTGTCTGGTCTGTACTAGCCATTGAAGGGAATTTTGAGGAATGTTTGATGTGTATATTGATACCTTCAGGATTTTTGTTTGGTCCGACTATTGTTGCCATACTTGCCTGGTATCCAGATCTGCGTGTTGTTCTCATAGGTCTCTGGTAGACTATCGTTTAGATTGTCTATGTTCTCAACTGTGGTCCAAGGGGTTACTAGGAATGCAGCACCTTTACATCTCACCATCCGTTCGTACACCGCACGTTTCCACCCGAAGCACCCGGTTGACGTAGAGACGGGTTGGTGGGAGGTCCGGACGGACATTCGATCACGTCAAAAGTCATCCACAACAACAACAACGACACGCATCGCCAGTTGTGAGAACCCAATCTGCAAAGGGTTCCAACTTGTTTTTCGACTATACTTCAACTTTTTCTAAAGGGGCAATGAAGAAGCATCAAGGCTTGGCTGGTCTATTTATAAATTCTAATGGCGGCGTGACGCTTGCGTCGGCGCTGATCCTGATCGGTTTACCCATCATGTTTTCGGGACAACTCATTCCAGGTTTGGCGGCAGTTGTTTTGGGGCTTTTGGCTGCTCTTCGACAAGTTGTATCAGATCTTACTAGTTGGACTCGTCATGAAATTCGTTATGAGTCCCTCAAACCAAAGGATATTGTTCTCGAATTGGAATACATTTCCAGGATGTCCAAACTAACTGACGAAGCAGAGACTCAGTTTTTCGCGGCTCTTGCGATTCTCGCCAAGAAATGGAACGAAGCGACTGATAAATCTGATGATACTGCCTTGTTGTGCCAGCAAGCTGGTTTCTTGGCTTTCCGCATATATCCCGAAGATGATGACATTGTTGCAGCGGCCATCTCCTTGGTTGCATTGGTGGCAAAGAACAACGCTGTGAGAGATCGCAACAAGACCGACGCTCAAGATTATGGGGTTATCAAGCCGATCCAAATCCTAGAAAAGTCCCTGGTTCGAGCAAAGAAAGAGAAAAACCCAGACAAGGAGGAGGCACTTGCCGAGGTACAACGCAAGGGTGCATTGTACCTTGGTGCACTTGCCGATGGCGACGATGATAAGGACCTTCCCCTCAAGATTGTGGAAGCTGGTGGTATGGAAGTTATATTGAATGCAGCAAACTGGTTCAGGTTACATGAGGAGGTTGTTAACTGGTCTTTATGGGCTATATTCACCATTTGCTTCAACGACGTTCGAAACAAGGTGCAATTCGTTCGTCTGGGGGGCATCAAGACCGTTTCGGAGGTTTTGAAAAACAACCCAACAAGTTTGGAGGTCAATAGACATGGCGTCGCCATCCTTTTTGATCTTCTTCGAGAAGGCAACGAAGGAAAGCAAGTGGAATGGAATCCTTGGGACATTCGGAGCGCTGCCTTGGCATCAGGTTTACATGATATTGTTCCAAATGCTATGAAGGAGTTCTCAGATTCAATGGACATTATCATGATGGGTCAACAAATACTATTGGGAACTGGATTCACAGGTGATATCCCGGAATTCCAACAGATGTAGCTAATCTGGCCTGTTCTAGGAACACTACCAGTAGGTAATTATACTGGTTGGCGGGCTCACAGAGGCTCTCGACAAGAAGAGGCTACTACGAGTAGTACCGTCTCCCACAAGCTGCGAGCTCGTGCGCTAATGGTTGATACTATCGTAACTACATTTTTTGACTGTCTTAATGGTGTTGTTTGCTATGACAATAACTTCCAAAACAGCAGTTGTGGTAGTATTCTATCAAGCCAGTAGCAACCTTCTCTGTACTGTTCGAAACATCCTTTCAATGGGACAGTGTTATCCTGGGACTTCGATTTGATAATATCCATGTTTCGGCTGGATTTCATCCATAGTATTCACTCCAGCGGCCACTGTCTCGACGAAAGTACTTAAGTTTCGCCAAAAGCGAACGAGCACCTTGGGCGTTGAGGTATCCGTTCTTCATGAAAGGTGTCACGACCATGTGTTCTTGATGACAACAAGAACAATAACTTCGCGTGAGGAGGTGCGCACATTATTTTCATCATCATCACGAAGCGTTTCTTGTTCCCGGGAGCCATTCCGTTCCAGAATTGCTTGTTGGATCGGTGTTACTACACAAAATCCCCCCAAGGTCTCGCTTTTTCCCGCTGATGTTCGGTTCCTTTGGCTTTGACACTCTGTGTGCGGTTTCTACCCCTCCTTTATCTGTACGAGAACGACCAGGTGGCCCCATAATATACAGAAAAGTGTCGTTTTCAAGTCAAGTAGAAGTAGAGGAAATACCAAACGTTGAAAAATTGACCAAACGTCAGCGAAAGGCTTTGTGGCACCCTGAGCCAAAAAAGACAACAAGAGTTGGCAAAGGATTTCAGCAGCTGATGTGCTTCCAAATTCTACCGTCTGGGGAGGGAGATCAATTGCTTGTGGACGAACGGCAAGACACTACGATGCCAAGCCATCTTCCCATTAGTGCAGTGTTGTCAGAGCAGGAAAGCCAACGCGACAATGGACTGAGGGGAGACCCAGCAGCTATAGCAAAAGTGTACCGGCGGTGTTCGGCATATAGCAAGGTTCGAGCCCAAATGCGTGCCTTGGAATTCGAGCTGGATGCGCAAGAGTATCAAAGCGAGACACCCAAAAGGGGTGCTAGAATAGGTATACCTTGGCAGACTAGCAGGGAAGGGATTATATGAGATGTCTCCTGAGTATCGTGTTGTGAGGTGATCTCACCGAGAAGACAAAACTGCTGACAAACTACCAAAAAGAAAGAGCTTCGTAGAACCCCCATCAACTGGCGGTGCGCTTATGATTCGTGAGAACATCAAACATTGCTCCTTTGTAGGGAACATAGGTATTCCCAGAAGCAGTCTCCAAACTATGTAGACGAATAATTGTACCTTATCTTCCATTTCCCCTCGAGTATCAGTACAATCTTCCTTACGGTAGATAGTAGAGGGTATAGTGATTGTATCCAACATTGCTAATGCATCCCGGGCTAGAGTATCACTCGCAGCGCTGATCTCTTACTCTTGTCACGGTAAAATGAAGCTGCGGTCCAGTCCCTGGTTAGTCACGTATAAATTTGGAACCAAAACAGCTTCGTCGTGAACAAAAACAACCATGCGTTGCGATTGAAGGCCGGCCAACACCAGTGTGCTCGCATGAATTCGAATGATGCCTCCTTGATTCTTCGACTCTTCTTACTATCTACGATGCCTGCAATATGGCTCAATTCGTTGGTGGTAGCATTTGTGCCTCCCGTCCCCACCCTCCGTCTTGCTTGTTCATTGCAAACACCCGTGACACAGCAACAGCCGGGGGGTGGAGAACAACGAATGGCGGCAAAGAAGTCAAGGAAGGGAAACTCTGATAGTGGGCAGTCGGATCCTGTGCACTGGTTAGATGATACTCGTCCTGTTGTCTTGAAAATAGACCCCTTCGGAAACGCTACGTCGCTTCGGTTGTCTGTCGGGGGGAATCCTCGACCGTTGGTCCGCCATCGAACTGGGAGGGGATTTTTGTACAATCCTTCGGCTCCTATACAGAAATCCTTTCGTTCTGTGGTTCAGAATGCAATCGCCGCGAAGGGTCTTGACCTATCACAAAAAACTCTCTTTCACGAAGGTGACAAACTCGTGATGTCAATACTCTTTCGAATGAAACGCCCAAAGTCTCATTTCAAAGGGAACCTTCCAGGTCCAAATCGAATGAAACCAAATGCCCCATCTTCTGCTGCTTCTATTCGAACAGATGTTGATAATCTCGCAAAATTCGTTTTTGACTCCATGAATGGTCTCTTGTATCCAGATGATAAGCAGGTTTTTTCTTTGCATGCAACCAAGTTACTGGATAACGATGGCTTGTGCCAAGGACGTACCGAATTCCTCATACACTCTTTAGGAGGGAGTGATGAAGATGCGTGGGACAACGTTGTGAACAATTCGTTTGGAATTGTTGGCCCCTGATGGCAGTACATTGTTGCTACTAGGCAAAGAAAGAATACAATATCCTAGGTTATCCCTGCATTCCTCTGACATTCAATCCCATGAACACAGCCTAGCATAGGTTGCTGGAAAGCTCGAAGTTCGTTTCACCCCAAGCTAGGGAGGACTTTATCAGAGAGTGAACCCAGTGTGATGGGGTTCGAATACTTCTTAAACGGTACGAGTGTACGAATACTCGCGCCTGGTATCTCAGACACCGTATGTAAAAGTTGTACGGAAAACACTGTATCCCAGAACCACGAATTACCCACCAAGAATCACCCAGTGACGACTCGTCGGACTCGGATTCTCATGTGGTTCAGGTCGCCTAGCAGTTCTAACCTACAACTTCTCAAGGCATGAGTAGAAAAAGAAATAGAGCGCAAAGTACGCCATTTCATGAGTTAGTAGAGGTGCCAAACGAAAATGACACGAAAAGAATGTACAGGTTGTAATGTGGACTTCTTTAGTCCCTCTGGCTTCTGCGAAATGGTGATTGGCGGATTCTGCGCTGTTCTCGCGTCGGCACAATCTCCAGAATTCCACATAAAAAAGACAACATTACCGCCACATTGGAAGTATCGACCATGGGCATGGAAAGCTGCGATCGCTGCGATTCTCCCACTCAGGAGCCCCCCATAATACCACCTCGGGGTATTCAATGCCGCCTTCGACATGCTGTAATTCCTCGGGTACCAACGTTGAAGAAATTTTCCTTTTCTCTTTCAACGGAGCAATACAATTTCGATGAGAAGGCAGCTTTTCAAGGCCCATACGCGCATTTGAGAAAAGGCCTCGACTACAACTATCACTCTCGCTATCGAAAGGAGCGACAATGGCTACAAGATTCCATCATTGATGACATACTGGCCTCCCACCTGCCAGAAGACCTCTCGCAATGCATCACACCAACAGAGCCCTGGCTCATCTTCACAATTGGTGTTCGGGGCGCCGGAAAGAAGCACGTCATCCGGGAATTGGTCAACCAAGGAAAATTCCCACTTCTTGGCTTTGTACGCGTTGATCCAGATGAAATTCGTCGAAGACTCCCAGAGTTTGATTCCTATTCGCATCACAACCCTGCATCTGTTGATGAACTGACGCGCAAGGAGAGTGGTTGCATTGCGGAAATTATTATGCTTGCCGCCCTTCAAGCTGGGAGAAACGTTATCTTTGATGGATCAATGATTCATCCTCAATGGCATATTGACATGGTTGCCAATCTCAGGAAAACTTATACTCGACTGCAGTTCGGAATCTTCTATATCACGGCACCACTCCCGAGGGTCGTCGAGCGGGCAAAGAAAGGGAGTGAAGAAACAGGTCGCGACATTACGCAAGAATGCGTCAACGCCAAAGTCCAACGAGTGGAGAAAGCCGTTGCCATAGCCAAGACATATTTCGACTTTTTCTGTCATATACACAATGGAGATGAAACACCAGAGCTCACAGGAATGGATTGGGAATCATTCACCGGCAGGTTTTTGCAAACATGTGCCTGGAAGCCTGGAATGCCTGGAAAGCAAAAAATGGTGCGGCAAGTTTCAATAGAAGAGTCCAAGGATTGTCAAGCATTCTGTATGGAAAGAGTTCGAAGGCCTCCTCGACGATTCTCCGTTTTGGTGTCATCGGAAGACAACAACCGTTCGGATGACATGTGTTTTTACGGAAAGTACTCTCATATCCGTCAGTCATTGGACTATACATATCACGCCAATTATACGTTCGAGCGCCAAAAGCTACAGGATGCCATCATCACCAACATGTTAGATTCTGTCGTAATTGTGGACTTGGACGGTAGAATAGGGTCTGTGCCCACAGAACCTTGGATTGTGTTCACGGCCGGGGCGATGGGAGCTGGCAAGTCGCATACCATGAATGTCCTATTGGAGAATGGTTGGTTCCCTCTGGGAGCCTTTGTGTCTGTCGATCCTGACGAGATTCGGCGCCTCCTACCAGAGTACCATATGTACATTAATGATAATCCAGAGCTTGCCGGTGAATTGACCCGGAAAGAGGCTGGATTCATCGCTGAAATCCTGACGCTTGCTGCTTTACATGCAGGAAAGAATGTGCTACAGGATGGTAGTTTGAGAGATGCCGAATGGTACCAGAAATATTTTGCCAGGCTTCGTTCCGAGTTCCCAGCGGTAAGGCAAGCAATTCTCCACATTACCGCTCCACGCGAGGCTGTGTTCGAGCGTGCCACAATGAGAGCAAAGAAGACAGGGCGGGTTGTTCCACGCGCTTTGTTGGAAGCTGCGTTGGAACAGGTTCCTCGTAGCATCCAAACTTTGGCTCCGCTTGTGGACTATTATGCTGAAATTAGCAATGGTGATGACGTTCAACTTGTGAAGCCAGATGGCAGCAATTGGCTTGAGTTTAGGGATGTATGGAACCAGTACGTGTTATTTTGTAAATCATTGCTCCAACTCGTTGCAAAAAGCTCTAACGATACTTGCTCTATTCCTGACACTGCCATTTTCTAGGCGAGTCGCATATGAATCCAGTTTGCGCAAGCAAAGAAAGATGTCGAACCACCAGAATGCAACAAAAGAACCTACGTCACTAGACCAAGCGATTGAAATCAGCTGCAATCAGGTACCCGTGCCAGTACTAGAAGAACTAAAGAGTTATCAGCTATGATGCAATTCAACTCAAGCAGACTTGATGAGGTCAAAAGCTTCAGCCCCACTTGCGTACGCGCAGACAGCAAGGGCAAGCAGCTTCAAAACGGGTCCGCCCTTCTTGTACCTGGCAACCTTAACATCAACCGAGGCGTCAGTGTAGCCCATTTGGTACAAAATACTACCGGCACACCACACGGCAGACGCGATGGCAACCGTCACTGGGTACTTGAGACCTCCAATCAAAGCCAGGGTCACATATTGACTGAGTCCTTCGAGAAAGTTCTGGTGAGATCGTTGAACTCGGTTGAACTCCTCTACGTTCTTGTGGAATCCCGGGACAGCGTAGAGATGAGGAAACTGAACGTCGTACTTGGTGCGTGCCGACATTACCCCAGAGGAGAGGTAGAAGTTGGTGAATACCGAACCAATGCCTGCGCCGAGAATAACCCAGCCATACTGTGGGGGGACATCAATAGCTACCATCTTGTCGCTGCCTCTTCGTTGCAATTTTTTGTGAACATAATCGCAGCGTGGCGGAGCTCTACTGGTAGGATGATTTCATTGGTTTTCGTTGAGATTCGTAGCAAGATATTCTGTTGTTCCAAAGTATTCTAAAGCTGACGATACCCATAACCATTGGTACACTTCATACATATAAATATATGTCCATTCATGTCGAACTATCGTGCTCGGTTTCATTCAGTCGATTTGCAAAGGAAGCCAGGTTTCTAATGAACCCTTATGGGCTGGATGAGGTAATCAGATCGTAGGCGAACATGCAGCTAGACACAAGCGAAATCAACAAGCCAGTGATCTTGAAGATTGGTCCTCCTTTCATGAACCGGGCAGTCTTCACATCCAAGGAAGTGTCTGCGTATCCCTGGAAGTACAAAATCGACCCAATGTGCCAACTTACGCTTGCGACAGCATTTGCCAGAGGATATTTCAGACCACCAAACAATGCAAGGATCACATATACCCCAAGCCCTTCAAGGTAGTTCAGGTGCCCTCGCTGAACGCGGTTGAACTCATCGGCCTTCTTGTGATACCCTGGGGTTCCATATCCATTTGGATAGGGGACGTCGTACTTGGCACGCGCCGCCATCACCAATCCTGATAGGTAGAAGCTGGTAACAACAGAGCCTACTCCGGCTCCAAGGACAACCCAACCATATTGAGGGGCAAGATCAATAAGCATGCTGCAGAGTTTCAGAAGTGACACAGGTAGGTGAAGTTTCTGTAGTATCAACGCAACACACTGAGGAGTCCGTGTGCTTTTGTTGTTTCTCTTTGAAGATTGTGAGGTCTATCGACGACGAGCCTTGGAATCTATTTTGGCCCGAGTTCCCAAGCATTCATTCAAAATACGTCAATTCGTTTTCGTGTCGGCTGATTTGTGAGGCTCTTGTACGGTACTTGGTGGTAGCGCATCTTGTACTCGTAATTCGGCCGCAACCATAATTGAAAAAAGTCAGGTACATTGAATATAGAACTCACAGTTTGCTACAGCCATGCAGTACCAACCAACAATGTGGAAGATAGCATCTAAGTAGTGTTTGTGTTGTAGCCCTTCTTCAGGGAAGATCCAAGTGCTCAAACACTCTGCATCGTCGACGACATCATCACGGAAAGAGGCCTCTATCATCAAGCAGAGTTTCACCGGCAAAATGGCCAAGATGTCGGTGGTTTTAGAAATCCATGGGTTGGTGTGCAATTCACGAACGCGACTGTACTTCTCGGAATCCGGAGAGGGCTTTGAGATGGCTCAGTGGAGAAATGGAAGCGAGATATTTGAATATCATTTTCAAGGGGGATTTGGTGTGCAGTTCACGAACCCGACTGTATTTCTCGGAATCTGAAGAGGGCTTTGAGATGGCTCAGTGGAGCAATGGAAGCGAGATATTTGATTTAGGTTCTTGAAACCACACATCATTTCGATTAGTTTCTTGACGATTGTGTCATGTCCATCTTCCAACTCTTCGCCTTGAAAGCAGATTTCATCAACCTTGTCACAAAAACTAACCATCAGGTTGTCTTCTTGACTTCCAACTGGGAAGTTTCGAACGCCGGCATGCCGAAAGTCTCCTGTAAAGGTAACACCCGGGTTTGCTTCCACAACCACTAGATGTACATTCTCTCGTACAATTCGAAGTGGGTCTTTCGAGCGCCCGTTCACTACCCTGCAAAAACCCTCAGGAAGGCTACGGAGGAAACGCTTACAGTTAGTTTGCTAAAATACATGAACAAAACATCACCCACAAATGTACCTACCCATATCGTTCAATTTGGTCCGCTTGAATCCCAATTTCAATCCTGCCACTATGGGACATTCCCAGCAAAATGCTGCTGGGGGCATACGGCGACGCCATGGCTTCATTATAGGCAGCTCTATCGTGCTCCCAGCCTGCGACTGGTGTTTGGTGTACAATCTCTACCCCATCATTGAGAGGATTGGGTGCCCATGCTGTCATTTGACGAGGAATGTCATGGTGAAGTGATTGGTCCTCGGTCCCCCCAATGAGAATGCCCATGTCATGGATATGCTCGTGCTGCTTAGACAGCAACCCAAGACCTTCCAGGAGATTTTCAACCCTGGTTCTAGCCACAACTTGATTCTCAATTCCATGTCTCTGGAGAGGGACCTGCCATCGTCGGTCGGCTCTCTCGGCGGTACAAGATACGTTTGAGAAGTTGATGTAGCCATGTCTGGTCGATAGATCAACATCTTCAACAATTGCATTGGATAGACTGCCATCTTCGTCAAAGAAAATGGAGCGTAGTTCTGTGAGTTGTGTAGGAGTGATGTCCGCAACTTGCAACAAAGGGCGCGATTTTCCCGGGTGGAATTGCCTCGGAAGTGCCTTGTTTAGTTGCTTAAACAAGATCCGTTCTCTACGGAAGTCTTTGAGGGAAAGATTGTTCTCAGATATAACCAACAACCCTTCCTTGACTGAGAAGGGCGTCTCTTTGTCCACACCAATCGATAATGTTGCGGGGGTTCTGCTAGAACCATTTCTCCTGGCATCCAGATCTGAAGAGATATGTTTTAATTTGTTTCGTATGGCATGGTCCATTTTGACCCGCTTACGAGGCAACAACATGAACGTTCCGATTTTGTTTTTGGAGCTCTGAATCGGGGATGCATGCTTCTCCCCCACTCGAAGGAGGGATTTTGACAAGGTCTTCTTGAGATGTTCAATATGCCATTTGGCAAGTTGGTCTTTTGTCGATTCTTGCGTTAAAATATCCGACAACCTAGCAATCTGTTGACTTATGCTGGTAGAGACTAGTTCTTTGAAATCTGGAGATTCCAAGAGAAGGTCGATCAGGGACAATCCCATCGTGCTAAGCGTAACAGGAGAACATTTGTCATATCGGAACATTGGTAGGGCTAATCTTCGGAGGAGTGTTAATTTGAGAAGCGGCAGGCTTGGTAACATGAACCAATCCAAGTCACCAGTCTTGCTGGGGGAGGGGAGGATCTTGCGCACTCGAAGAAGTTCATCCAGTGAGTCCCATTCCTCTGTCAGCAACCGTTCTATGGCACCTCGAACTTTCAATTTCTCATCAGATGCAATATTGTTCCACACGGAATGAATGTGCGAGTAGAAATCAGAGGCATCCAAGCGGAGATGTTCGGCTCTAGTGCCAATAGCACATCCGGCTTGTCGTGTTGCCGTCGTTTCCAGCACAACTTGTTGCAAGGAAATTCGGAAGCTTCCATCGCGGGCAATTAACAGTGGGGAGATTTCACTGTTGGGTCCGATTAGATATTCGTCCCCTTCCTGTTCTGGGCTAAACCCAAGGGGTTGTAGCTCACATATACTCATCGTGGAACTACTGGTGTATGTAGTCTTGGCTCTCAAGTAGTTGTTGTTGGCGGTTGTGTGAGCTGCCACTGGCACTTTTCAGATGGACTCCTATGACTGGTTGGTATTCGCCTCGTGTTCGCCATTTTAAACGTGAAAGATGACGGTTGGAAGTTGCTGGATGTGGTCGCTCTCTTCTGGAGTCGTACCGTTGCACATTGGGGAAGCTTCCACCGCTCATCATTCTTGTAGTTTCTCACTTGCTGTCACTTCCCAGCGTTGCAACTATTGAAAACAATTCCCTTTCAAGAAGAAGAGGCTTAACTTTCGTGTTCATGAGGTGCGTTCGTATTGTAGGGGTTGCCGAATAGCTGGCGTTTTTCACCTCACAAACTGTCCATTCGTGCCCCATTTCGCTCTCCACACTTCACAACGGGTAGGGATACCGCGACATCAAGATTGAACAATCGCTCTCTCGTTTACAGAAGAACCCAGAGTGGTATCTCTGTCAGGTGCAGAACTCTTCTGGTTGGGAAGTCTCCCCAATACGACAACATGGCCAGTTGTCCGACGGTTGACACAGTTTCACCTCCGCAACTGGAAGACAGGTGTGATGGTGGTGTTGACGAGAATAATTCCAAACAGTCGCCTTCTCAACGAGACATTGATTCCTCTATCAGTACTGATGTTCAAAACTTCCGCCAGGCTGTTCAAGTGGCATGGAAGGAGGACCCCGAGTCGTTGCAGGGATCGAAAAAGAATTCCACATCTTCTGAGGAGGAATTTGTATCTCAAATGCAAGAGCTTCTCTCTGACACACCTCAGATGGAACGAATCCTAATTGCTCGGAAATACCAGCTTGAGGACTCCGTCGCTCTGTTCTTTGAGCAAGTTCGATTCCGTGTACGATGGCAGCCAAAAGCCATTACTCCAAAGGACATTCCAAATGCCTTGCCTTGTAAGTCTATCTTTCCTATTCTCGATGATATACTCGTACGCACTCGTTGTACATCTCACTTACGTCATTCTCAGCTGGTGCTTGGCGGCTCTGTGGATACACAAAAGAAGGCTACATAATCAGTAACTACAAGCTGAAACACTGGCACCCTGAGAAATACACATCCAGTGGTGACGATGGAACCGACAAAATTGAGACAGCAGTTTTGGAATACACCAAATACGTCGTCTACATGGTTGAACAAATGATTGCCAACATGAATCCTGAGTTGCCTCAAAAATTTGTGGTGCTCTTTGATTTGAAAGGCTTTTCTGTCTCCCTCGCTATGCGGCGGGATGTGCGCCTCATGATCCGAAAACTGATCTATGTTGCCCAAGGTCAATACCCTGAAAGATTGCACAAAACATTGCTTGTCAACGCTCCGTTTGGTTTTGAAGGTGCTTGGAGACTCATTCAGCCTTTGCTAGACGAAAAAACTGCAGCCAAGATTGGTTTCTGTAGTCTTAAGGCTCTCACCAAGGAAATCGACCCTTCTGTTCTTTCGAAGGAATATGGCGGTACGCATGACGAATACCCTCTCCCGGGTCATTGAATCTGTGTTTTACCCGGCACTATGCCGAGATGTGGTAGGCCTCAAAGATGTTAGTGAAATAGAAGTGAACAAAGTAACATATCAATGCGAAATCTATCAGCCTACTAGAATTGTTGCTTTTCCTATTACCGACGGTACCAGTGAGTAGTGAAGTTGAAATATAGCGACAATATTCCTCGCTCAAATGTACACTTGAAGCCTCTCTTTCGTGACCTGTTCCATTCCCGATTGACAATTCGAAATGCAACATCTTCATATGGTGGCCCAGCATGAAAGCGTAAGATGCAAAAGTTGTTCGAGTCTGCAGGTTCCAGAAAGTATTGTGGCGTCTTGGTGGGGTCCACCAAATCGGGGTAAAAAATATTGAATTTGTATCCTTGTACCGTTTTGGGTGGAGGATTGTCATGATCATAATGTGTTTGATTGTACTTGTTCCAGTCGTAACCAGTTTTGACGCGGTTGAAATACTTTGGTTTTCTGGGTGCGTATCGATCTTGCCAAGAGTACGCTTTCGTGGTTGACAACGCCACTTCATCGGCTGCCCCAAGCTCATCTTCGCGGTTACCAAAGTCTGGCTCAACGTTTTTGGGAACCATGGACGCAACCTCCTTTTGTGATTGTTCTGGCTCGTCGTCTTGCTGGGACTCTTCCTTTTTGCGCTTCTCCAATCGCTCTACTTGACGCACCAACATTTTGGAATGCAAATCGGCCAGGTCCGTCTTGGCCAAATATACGCGAAGCTGCGATTGAACTTGAAGCCAGTAACCTCGATTGTCGACTCCACCATCTTTGCCAGCAAGCTTGGCGTTGATTTCTTCCTGCATTTTGACTAACGCTTGCCGGGACTGGCCAACAAATATTTCATTGATGCTTTCTGCCTTTTTGGCAGCCGCTGATTCACTTCCCCCATTTTGAACGAACTCAATCTCGCTGGTAACAACCAAATGAAGGGCGTCCCAATACAATAGGATGGATGTCTTGCTTTCCCCAGATTGCATTCCTTCCTTTTCTAGCATGCGAAAGGCGTTGATATCCACCAAGAGCTCCTGGAGCTCATCAAGAGTCAACACCTTGATGAGTTTGTATGGCTCCTCTACTTCTGCTTGGAGTTTGTCCAACTGGTCAAGTGCGTTGTATCTTTCTTGGTACTTGACAGCCGCGCGATGATTCTTCTCTTCGTCTGTTAAACCAAACAGAAGCAAATTTTTGGCCAGCACATCAATGGGCTTTTCTCGGCCTGCGACGAGACGAATAGCTGATCGCTTGCGCTGTTGCTCGAGGTGGAACTCTTCTTCTTTACGAGCCCATTCGTCATAGTTTTCCAGTTCTTTCATACGAGACTCTTCTGCTCGCAAACGTTCCATCTCATCACGTTCAGCATCACGCTCTTTGCGTCGTCTTCGAATCGTTTCAATCTCTTGCAATGTGTCGGCATTGTCGGCTTCAGTGGGAGCTTTTTCCTTTTTCTTGGTCCAGGTGAATCGCTCGTGCAAATTAGGATCATTGAAAGGGTTTTCTTCCGCTGTGTATCCAAATCGGGCCTGAATCTTGGCAGCACGCTTTTGGGCTCGACGCTCATTTCTCTCCTCCAAGGTTTCTCCTCTAGCACTTAGTTTGGCCATGAGTTTTTGGTTCACAACTTTCTTTTCCTGCGGTTCATCGTCACTGGATTCTGAAGAGGAGGATGACGAGTAACGCCGACGTCGTCGACGACTTTCATGACGACGATGTTTGCGCCTGGACGATTTCTTGTGTCTTCGACGTTTGGAGGATTTCCGGTCGTCGTCACTTTCATCATCACTTCCATCAGAAGAGTCATCCCGATGGCGTTTGGAAGATCGCTCATGGCGACGTTTCTTGTGGCGACGTTTCCTTCGTTCCTCCTCACGGCTTTCATCGTCAGAGGATGTGTCGCCCATTGTGTGACTTTCTCTCTCTCTACCACGCCCTGTCAAGAAAGAAAGATGGAACAATTTCAAGGAGAGTCCCCGTCTCACTACGCACTGTCAATGTTGTGTTTTGTGTTGGTTGTCTTGACTCTTGACGACAGAGCACGCGGGTAGATGGACTGACCGACTTTGACCAGCAAGAGTCGACTAGGTGGAACCGAACGTACAAAACAATGCCACAAACCAACACAGACCACAATTCCAGGCATACAGGTACTCGTACCTCTACCGATTGGCAGAATGGACCCAGCAACGCCCAGCAGTCAAGTTCCCTACTTTGTTCTTCGACTAGCTGATGGGAAAGCCAAGGCACTTTTCACAGTGCCAACGGCGATGGCGGTACGTGCCGATAAACAGCGCTGAAACTCCAGCTTTCCATCTCTCACAATGTCGTTTCTTGTTGCTTGGCCTGCAGACAGCTCTAGTTATTCATCCAGTTCTGTGCCGGGGGTCGTCGTTTGACTTGGAGATTGATGTTGTCAGTCAAGGTCGCAAGAAGCAGTCTTCGACGTCAACGAGCTTCCTTTCCACAGAATTTTTCAGTCCACAACCTGAACAGACGGCCCAAGCCATTGCAGAGCGGATTGCGATTCGAATTGGGAG
This sequence comes from Nitzschia sp. Nitz4, assembly GCA_013372465.1. Lineage (NCBI taxonomy): Eukaryota > Bacillariophyta > Bacillariophyceae > Bacillariales > Bacillariaceae > Nitzschia > Nitzschia sp. Nitz4. Next base: position 374,459 of record WXVQ01000152.1, on the reverse strand, counting down.
CCCTTCACCAGGAATTTCGCAGTTTTTTGGCATGTAGAGAGGAAGTGTTCTACTGGAAGTTTCCTCTCTTTGTACATTACATACCTAATAGGTCGTTTAGCCGGGAAAACTTTCCTGTGCCACCCACCGTTGTCATATTTTAATAGTTAAGAACAAAATTGTTTCATTGTATTCTTGGTCGTTTCGCACCATGGTTTCATAGAAAGGGACATGTGGCGCGTCCTCAAGTCTCGGAACACCTCCCGAAACGATAGGGAAGGTGATAATGCAAACGTATCTGACATCCCAAGGAAACTTATTTTGCACCCGTCCAACCTTCTGATTCTCGAGCTTTGTCACGACATCGTTTCCATTCGTCGATATAGTTTTTGCAGTATTTTTCTTGGTGATTGAACCGATTCAGGCAGTATTGGATGGCACAAGCTTGCTTTGTGCAGAGCCTTTGTTCTGGAGGGAGTGTATCTTCCTTTGTATTATTCTTGTCCTGGGAAGTCATGGTTAGAGTGGTCTATTGTTTGTCTTGCTGTCGTATCGTCCCCCTCCCCAGTTGCTGCTGGTTGGTTGAGAGCCTCAGATGTGGTGATGGGCGAAACAACATTTGCAAGATGTGTAGGGACGTAGGGACTTTGAGACTAATCAAGTACGACTTTGAGACCCATCAAGTACAAATGTACGGCCGGCGTCCGTCTCACAAAATTCCAGCCTTCTAATGATTTGGAGTAGCCATGAATCCGCCGGAATGTATATTTTGGTGCATATCGGATGGCTACTTCAAGTGAATGTGTAGAGAACAGAACCAGCTAGTATTTCCAAGCACGAGCACAGTAGACCTACCTAGTTTGCACACTAGCGAATGATATACTCATCCCATATTATTCTATGAAGCTACGGCCTTCAAAGATGACTTCAGCTTCTTGGTAACCTCTTCAACCAAAAGCAACACTTCGCCCTTTGTAGTCTCGTCCCATCCGTTGACATCATTCGATATTTCACAAGAAAAAGTTCTGATTTCTTCGAGTGCCTTCGAAACCTTCTTTGCGATTGGTTTCAATAAAATGCTCTGGGTCGCTGGACTATCCAAATAGAGTGCCATTTGGGAAGTCACCTTGTTGCATGCCTCGGTTGCGCTGTCACTTGTCTTGGACAATGCAGCTTTGACATTACCCCCCTGAAGCTTGGGGTCTTTCGTTGGCGTTGCACTGGCAGATAGGAGCGCTTCCACGATCGACATGACATCACCAGCAATGCCCTTACATGTATGATCAATGAATTCGTTACACGCCGACCTCAGTGAATCTTCCAAGTCGCGTTTTGAATCGACAGACTCCTCGTTGATGGATACACCTTCACGAAGAAGTGTTACCAACGCATTCTCCGTACTCATCGAGAACAGACGACGGTTGCGATTGGCCAAAAAGCGCGAGACAGCCTTTCCAGCATCACTGAAGTCCAATTGTCGTTCCACGGAACGAAGGTCGATGTCGAAAGGCGAAAGCTGCTCTCTCAAAATCTAGATGGAAAGAGAGACAGGAAGGTGAGATTTGTTGAGGCACGTGGCTAGGAGCTAATACTGAACCAATGGAGTAAGCGACCTGAGATCCACGTACCAGCAAATGCTTTACAAGAAACAAATCAGCATCCATGGTTCCACGACGTTTCCCGATATAGGCAGCACCGTCGCGTAAACACCGGGTGCATGATTGTACCGATTGACGTGCAATGTCCTCAAATACGGGTGGCTCCACAACACGGAAGATTTTGGATAGAATTCGCAACACACTTCGCATCGGAGGAAACCACGATTCATACACTTGGAGCTGTTGTTGAAGAGCGTCACTCTCGTCAGTAGTTGATGTTGTTTTCTTCTTCAACTTGTCTGGATAGTCCAAATCAGCCGGAGTAGGCTTGAAGCGAGTCACCTCCTTTGTCAACGAAGTTGTGGCACAGAAAATAAGACGTTCTTGTGCATCTTCAATGACGCTGGAAATTGCGCGAGCTGCGGCCGTCGTTGTAGGTGAAGCACTAGCCATGGAACGCTCGTCGCGAAGAACGCTAACGATTTGACAGAGGGTATCAAGATCGCCAAGGGTGACCAAGCCCCGACGAACGGTTCTGTGAAGCGCAGAACAAAGATTGGAAAGGAAAGCTTGGAACTCCGAATCGTGGTATGTACCATCCTCCGCCACAATTTGAGAGCCCAATGTCGATGCAGGTTTCTTAGCGTCCTCAGCTACGGTGGTTGCTTCCTTTTTGTCGCCAAAGAAGTCCAAATAGAGCGAAGTTTCAATGGTGCAAAGTCGAATAAGGAAAACACTTGCAAGGTGTGTCATGCCCACCAATCCATGCTGTTCCTTGAGCTTGTCAAGATGGGAACGAACGGTGGACGTGAGGAGCGTTTCTCTTGAGCTACAGTACGTGTTTCGACACAACTGAAGAAGATCGTGATAGGCTTCCCCTCGGTGCAAACGCTTCCTGACTAGCGCCAATAGACGATTGCTGCGAGATGAAATTCCGTGAAAGCGCGTATAGACAAGGGAAGCTTCCAACTTGTCGGCTGCAATGGGAGTTTTTGGGATGTTGAGAGCGTCGCACACTTGCTTGGTGGTCATCGATATGCGCTCGACAACAGCCTCCTTGACCAAGTATAGCGCAGCATCTTGCAAGGCAAGGGAGCGGCGAAAGTACTCAATATTTCCACTAATCTGCGATTCTCCAGCGGAGCGGGATGACATTTTCTTTTTGAGTTCGGCTTCCAAGACATGCTTTCCACCACTTTCCCGCTCAAAGAATTCCACCGCATCATCAATTTGGTCCAAAGTCAATGGGAAATCATCATTGTCCACCTTCAGCTTGGCCAAGCCACGCACAACTGTTGGTCCCTTGAACAAAACTCCCACCAGGACCCCAATTTGATCTACGGCATCATAGTGCTTCAGTGGCATTCCAATCTCTTGGGCATGTCGAGTCAACATGGCTTGTTCACCTTGCAACCGGTCTGCAGCCGCGGAGAGTTCCCCAGAATGACGAATAAGCTTTGCGTGGCGGTTGGAAATATCCTCAGCAATGTTAATGGATGCCCGAAGCGCCAATCGCAAGGATGTGTTGTGCTTGAGCAGCTGCGTCAAATGGTCTGACACTAGCAATGCATCTTCTAGAGAAGCATCAACCTTACTGTCATCATTAGAAGCATACTTGCCCTGTACATGTGGAGGAGACATGGCTTGGAGCAAAGTGTCCTCTGGAACAGGCTCTGGAGAGTCATTGACAGCCGTTGCCACGGATGTCGGTCCTGCTGTCAAAGCAGCAATCTTGGCTAGTCTAGAAACTTGGGAGGAAGCACGAGGCGCAAAAACTTCATAGGAAACATTGCCAGAGGCACTTCGAGAAGGTGTCGCCATGGTTCTTGGGGACAACACAACACGCGTCGATTCCAATGGAATGGATAGAGGGACTTTCAAGAGCTAGAGGGGTTGGATCTCGAGCAAGTCTCGAGGTCTATTGTCGCGGCACGAGGTATTTCCATGTATTTGACCACTCTGACTTAACCACGGGTTCTGAGAGACCTTCTTGGTGAAGTACCCCGGAATGTTGATCAAGTACCGGTAGACCGAATCTGAGCAAACCAAGTACGGATGAAAACAGTGCTTTCTAAACTCAAATTTTATGAATACTACTTCCTCAACAACTGGCAGATTCTTGATCAATAGCTGAACCTAACGGAACACAATTGAACATTAAATTTGTCAATCAATAGATAAAGTCGGCAACAACACTCTTTCCTTTCTTCAACGGATGGGAGAAGGAGGAGCAGTTGTGCGATATGCAATCATTGTCTCTGTTCGGCTGTGCAAGGTCTGCCGTACGTACGGATGTCGCATCAGGATCCTCGCCAGCTGCGACGATACCTCACACGGGGATTTGGTCAGTCGTCCGACTCGACCCACCAAGACCGAGTAGTGCCATCGACACCATAGCCTCCAAGCGAAAAGCCAAGGACCAATCAACCTTTTCTGAACGACATGTGGAATGGAGTGCAACCACCTCAAATGCCAGGGGGCTACGGCCAACCTGTAG